>CAIGRN010072637.1:7500-33707 GCA_903798345.1 Fraxinus anomala
TATTATTATTATTATTATTATTACTAAATATTATTATTATTATTATTATTATTACTACTACATGATTTAATGATTTTTTTTCTTATTTTTAACAACTGAGACCACACTTATTTTGGAGTGATATATTGAGAATTGCTTTTTAAATTTAGCCTCTGATGGGGGGGGGGGAGGAGGGGGGGTTTAAATCAAAATTTTAGTAGATTTTAATAAAAGTTGATGAAATATGTGATTGAAAAATTGTGGATCCCATAGAATATGTGATTAAAATTAATTAATTATTTTACCTTAGATTAAAATTTCGAATTTTAATTTATACCAAACATAGGCTTAATAGAACTATATAATAACAAAGGGTAGTTAGATTTACACCTCATTTTTTTTTTAATAAATACACTACATTTTAACTTCATTAAATTTCATTAACCTTTATTCATTGTCACACTTATATCTTTAATTTTTTTTCATCACATTCTTATCTTTAACATTTCATCGATTAGAAAATTTTATCATTAATCATGATTTTAGTCCAAAAATATTGTTAACGTGATGTAAAATGAGGGTCAAAGATTTAATCATTTTTTTACATTATTATTTATTTTACTTATTTATAAATACAACGGACAAATGAATCTTTTTACTCTAGCTTAAAATTTTTTGAAGAGAAATCATGATTAAGAACAATTTATGTATACTTGAGAATAAGAATACGAAGAAAAAAGTTTGAAATATAAATGTGATAATGTGTAAAACTTATAAACTTTTCGTGCAATTAAAATGTAATGTAGTTATTAAAAATTGTGGTGTTAATATATTTAGTCAATAACAAACTATAGAATTTTGTATCTAAGATCTTAAATCCTCCCAAGTGTTTGATATATTGTTCCAAAGAGAATATCATTCTATTAAACGAAATAAATTCAAAATTATCTTTGGCAGGAACAAAGGGACTATAATCAGCACCAAATTCATATCAGTGGTGCTGCCATTCCTTCTGTTACAGGAAGTGGTAATCAAATATTATACCAAATATTTATGAGTTTCCCTGCAAATATTATCTTGTATAACTGACACTGATTGCCATATTGCATCCATATAGTTGAAGGAAAGGATTTTGAAGGCGAAAAAGAAATTTACAACAATGAAGAATGGAAGGAAAGAGTTGAAAAATGGAAAACTGGGCAAGAGAAGAGAGGTCTTGTTACAAAAGCAGATGATGGAGGAAATGATCAAGACGATGATATTTATCTGTAAAATTTTCACTTTCTCAGTTTTGTATTTTCTTGATTTTTCGTGTTAGGGGGGTAATGCTAAATTTTTTAACCATTCATTGCTGATGGTATACTTTCCTGTTTTTCCTCAGTATTGCTGAAGCTCGGCAGCCACTCTGGCGAAAAGTCCCGATTCCTTCAAGCCTAATCAATCCCTATCGCATAGTCATCATCATTCGTTTAATCATTCTGTGTTTCTTTTTCCATTTTAGAATCTTAACCCCGGCATATGATGCCTATGCCTTATGGATTATCTCTGTGATATGTGAAATATGGTTTGGATTGTCCTGGATACTTGATCAATTTCCCAAATGGTTTCCCATAAACCACGAAACTTATCTTGATCGTTTGTCTTTGAGGTTTGAGCGAGAGGGTCAACCTAACCGGCTTCTCCCGGTTGATGTCTTTGTTAGTACTGTTGATCCTCTTAAGGAACCTCCCATTATTACTGCAAACACAGTCCTTTCAATCTTGGCCGTAGATTATCCAGTCGAAAAGGTGACTTGCTATGTGTCGGATGATGGAGCCTCGATGCTTCTGTTTGATGCATTGGCTGAAACAGCTGAGTTTGCTAGGAAATGGGTGCCATTTTGCAAAACATATAACATTGAACCTCGGGCTCCAGAGTTTTACTTCTCTGAGAAAATTGACTACTTAAAAGATAAGGTTCAGCCTACTTTCGTGAAGGATCGTAGGGCCATGAAGGTAAATAAGATAAGCTTCTTTCTTCTGCTATTTTTAGTGAATTTAGTGGAATTAAAGTCATTCTTATACAATGTTTATGAATTGTAGAGAGAATACGAAGAGTTCAAAGTATCATTCGTTTAATCATTCTGTGTTTCTTTTTCCATTTTAGAATCTTAACCCCGGCATATGATGCCTATGCCTTATGGATTATCTCTGTGATATGTGAAATATGGTTTGGATTGTCCTGGATACTTGATCAATTTCCCAAATGGTTTCCCATAAACCACGAAACTTATCTTGATCGTTTGTCTTTGAGGTTTGAGCGAGAGGGTCAACCTAACCGGCTTCTCCCGGTTGATGTCTTTGTTAGTACTGTTGATCCTCTTAAGGAACCTCCCATTATTACTGCAAACACAGTCCTTTCAATCTTGGCCGTAGATTATCCAGTCGAAAAGGTGACTTGCTATGTGTCGGATGATGGAGCCTCGATGCTTCTGTTTGATGCATTGGCTGAAACAGCTGAGTTTGCTAGGAAGTGGGTGCCATTTTGCAAAACATATAACATTGAACCTCGGGCTCCAGAGTTTTACTTCTCTGAGAAAATTGACTACTTAAAAGATAAGGTTCAGCCTACTTTCGTGAAGGATCGTAGGGCTATGAAGGTAAATAAGATAAGCTTCTTTCTTCTGCTATTTTTAGTGAATTTAGTGGAATTAAAGTCATTCTTATACAATGTTTATGAATTGTAGAGAGAATACGAAGAGTTCAAAGTAAGAATTAATACTTTGGTGGCTAAAGCACAAAAGAAACCAGAAGAANCTTTGGTGGCTAAAGCACAAAAGAAACCAGAAGAAGGATGGGTAATGCAAGATGGGACTCCATGGCCTGGGAACAACACTCGTGATCACCCGGGAATGATTCAGGTTAATTAATCAAAACTAGGACAGCGAACCTTTTGACAATGATTCTCTAAGTCCCTAATTGCCTTCTATAGAGTCTATTGCTGATGTAACAAGTTCAGCTATATCAATGATTAAACAATTGTTTCTTACATTGTAGGTGTATTTGGGAAGTGAAGGTGCACTAGATGTTGAAGGTAAGGAACTACCACGGTTAGTATATGTTTCTCGTGAAAAGCGACCGGGCTATCAGCACCATAAGAAAGCTGGTGCCATGAATGCACTGGTAGGTAGCTGCCAAGTTAACATTCTATCTTTTCTTGTGGGCCTGAAAGATAGATTTAGTGAGGGTGACACTTGGGCTTTCTATATATTTGATTTACAGGTTCGAGTTTCAGCAGTACTCACTAACGCACCTTTCATGTTAAATCTCGATTGTAATCATTATATTAACAACAGCAAGGCTATGAAGGAAGCGATGTGCTTTCTTATGGATTCCCAAATCAGAAAGAAGCTCTGCTACGTCCAATTTCCACAGAGGTTTGATGGTATTGATCATCATGATAGATATGCTAATCGAAACGTTGTATTCTTCTATGTGAGTTGAATTTTTCTCCATTTCATCTTCTGGCACGAATCCCCTACTTTTTAAATTCCCAGTGGCAATGAAATATACCTATGAACCTAATGTAGGATAAGTATTTAGCTGTCATATCTGAAAATTGTGGAATTACCTTTTTTGGTAACAGATCAACATGAAAGGCCTAGATGGTATCCAAGGGCCTGTATGTGTTGGCACTGGGTGTGTTTTCAATAGGCAAGCATTGTATGGCTATGATCCACCTATGTCTGACAAGCCGCATAAAATGACTGGTGGTTGCTGGCCAAAGTGGTGCTGCTGTTGTTGCCCTAGGAAGAAGTCAAATGCTAAGAAAAATGGTTTCAAGGCTATGCTTGACCTTGGAGGATTATATAGTAAGAAGAAAATGATGGGCAAACATTACACCAGGAGATCGTCTGGAACAACATTTGATCTTGAAGAGATTGAAGAAGGGCTTGAAGGATATGATGAGTTGGAAAAATCATCACTCATGTCCCAAAAGAACTTTGAAAAACAATTTGGAATGTCACCAGTTTTCATTACTTCCACTTTCATAGAAGACGGTGGTCTCGCTGAGGGAACTAACCCCGACTCTCTTATCAAAGAAGCCATTCATGTTATTCGTTGTGGATATGAAGAGAAAACTGAATGGGGCAAAGAGGTTAGTATTGACACTTGGCCTTTCGTAAAGTTTCAAAGTCTTTAACCTCTTTCTGATTAGTCAACAACAATTTGAATTGATAAAAAATTGCAATAAAATATGATTGAAACTTGTTATTAGTTTTAAGTACAATTTAAATTATTTTACTCTATCAGAATAGCAACCTCTCATGGACATTTTTTTATTCGCAGATTGGATGGATTTACGGTTCAGCTACAGAAGATATTTTGACAGGCTTCAAGATGCATTGTAGAGGATGGAGGTCAGTGTACTGCTCACCCAAGCGACCTTGTTTTAAGGGATCAGCTCCAATCAATCTATCAGATAGGTTGCACGAAGTCCTGAGATGGGCTCTTGGTTCTGTCGAAATCTTCCTTAGTCGTCATTGTCCACTTTGGTATGGTTATGGAGGAAAGCTAAAATTGCTAGAGAGACTTGCTTATATTAACACCATTGTGTACCCATTCACTTCCATTGCTCTGATAGCCTATTGCACCCTTCCAGCTGTGTGTCTTTTTACTGGAAAGTTCATCGTTCCAACAGTAAGTATTATTGATGCCTAACTATTGCCCTAGAAACACAAAAAGAGAGAATGTGTCCTAAGATACAGTGTTAGTTGAATCGTAAGATTAGTAAGTGCATTTCTAATCAGAATCTATTGTCTTGTGCAGCTAAACAACCTAGCAAGCATATGGTTTATGGCTCTTTTCCTCTCCATCATAGTGACGGGTGTACTTGAGCTTCGATGGAGTGGTGTAAGCATTGAGGACTGGTGGCGCAATGAGCAATTCTGGGTCATTGGTGGTGTCTCATCACATCTTTTTGCAGTCTTCCAAGGTCTTCTGAAGGTCCTTGCTGGTGTTGACACAAACTTCACTGTAACAGCAAAAGCTGCTGATGATGCAGAGTTTGGGGAGCTTTACCTCTTCAAATGGACGACCCTTCTCATTCCACCAACCACTCTGATAATCCTAAATATGGTTGGGGTGGTAGCAGGAGTTTCTGATGCCATAAATAATAATGGATATGGTTCGTGGGGTCCTCTCTTTGGAAAGTTATTTTTTGCATTTTGGGTTATTGTTCACCTTTATCCTTTTCTCAAGGGATTGATGGGAAGGCAAAACAGGACTCCTACAATTGTGGTTCTCTGGTCAATTCTTCTAGCTTCAATCTTTTCACTTGTTTGGGTTCGAATTGATCCTTTCTTGCCCAAACAAACTGGACCTGTACTGAAACAATGTGGAGTAGAGTGCTAATCACCTTCCATACGTATCCGCGTCAATTTTCAATGCTACTGTCATTTTTCTTATGTAGTTTCTTTGGTTGCAAGTAATATTGTGTATGTGATTGAAAGTAGAAATTTTGATAGCATTACAATGGCAATGCATATGTAAATTTTTCAAAAATAAGAACTCGATGATGGATTTCAGTTTCCCCTATATATACTGTTTACTACTTAAACGATGTTAGATGTATATCAAATTATGATTTCATCTCAAGTTTGGAGATGGGTTTTAAAGCTATACCTCCTTTTATGCTCCAATCAACCTGGTATAATATATGCATCGATCTCCGTATTAACATTTGTGCTGCAATGTTAATAGTTTATCCATGTTAATAATTCTATAATTTTCTATCTTCTTTATATTTTCTAAATAGAATCAGATCATTGTCATCATTTGCTTTATTATCAATTATAATATTTGTTGTCCCCAAATAATGTGCCAATAGATGCCGGACCTACTTATGCCAAGTCAAACACTATTCCAGTGCGTTCCTATCAGAGTAAAGGTGGTAGCGATGAGGAAATGGACGCAGGGGGTACTTTGAAGCGAGAGACAAAAATGTTCAGGTTTCTGTAGGTGAAACAAAGGCGATTGCGCTAACAACGATCATCGGACGGAAATCAAACTAATCTATGTAGTGACAAACAAGAATATGTGGAAGGATAGATGAAATACGTATATAAGTTGTTATCTTGTATGTTGAGATTTGTAGCTCATAAACATGTAAAGAAGATAGAAAATAAGAAAAGTGTTTGTATATTTCACTCAAGAGTTCAAGTGTATTTCGAGTTTCAATTGTCAATTTTCCAACCAACAACCCAATCCCTTTTCAGTTACAAAGAGAACTATTTATACTGCATTGATCGACGTGGTGACCGTTAGATCAGAACCACGTGGCATCATTTCCTTAATTGAGGCTTTACATCACTGTCTATTCATACAATTAATGCATTGATAAGGGGTCAGCCGCCGTATACATTAGACTGACACACTGACAAACTTTATTACAAGTATTATATCAATCACTTCTAAGAGATCTTCAAATCTATTACAAGAGACAACATCAGCTTCATGAGCTTCAGACGAATTTGAGAGCCTCGAAAAGATCTTTGAGGTGGTTCTCTAAGTGGAGGCTTCAGCTCCTTTCTTTGCTTCCTTAGGCAGTGTTTCAGCCTAAGTTGTAATGCTTCGTCCTTGAGGTATTGCCTCAGCATGGACTTTAGTGTTGCAGTGCAATGACTTCAGTTTTGTTTGATTTCTTCATATTTTGACCTCGTAGGTCTTTGTTTGACTTTCTTGTTGACTTTCTGCCTATGTGGCACTTTTACTTTGAGCATCGAAGGCAAGGCGTAACAATAGTCCTCCCTAATCTAGGCATGATTATTTATGTAATGTATGGATTTGAATGTAGAATAAAAAACTTTTGTAAGGGGTGATTTTTACCACACCATAATAGTCCCCCAAGTTTAAGTATAATAATTCATATTATAGTTAGAATTTAAAATATACCTAACTTGTGCAGACCTTCTGCAGGTGTTGTCCGAAATGGTTTACTTAGTAATATTTCACCTGTTAGAACAATTCTAGGAAGGGTTACTGAAGCAGAGTAATTCTGAAGTTGTATCTTCCGAAGTGCCTCTACATATCTGAAGTACTAGCTGAACTGACTGAAGTGATGAGAGTCTGACCCTCACAGGGCCTCTGAATTGATAATTCGAGGCGCTTCATTTTAATAAATTTGAGAAACACGAGGTGTCCTTATTATGGCACCTAAATGATTTGCTGTCATGACACATTTTCAAGAAAAGATAGCTAAGGTGGTTCAACTTCCAATACACGCAACCGTCGCCACATTTTAATGTGCAATAAATTTGAGAACTTCAAGCGCATGAGGGTGTGTGGGTCAGACGTTCTAATCTGGGCCGTAGAAGATGAAACGTCAGAAGTGCTGAGTGGCTCAAATTTAAACCTTAAAATGGACGATTGGATGACCCTGATCAAGAGCCAACGATTGGGATCAAGAGGGTCTGCCTATAAAAGGCACAAATCCTTGAGGAAAATCACTTTGCATCCTTTACGATTTCAGCATTCTCTTTGCACCAAAATATTCGAATTTTCTTCCAACTCTTGAGAAATTTCTAAGTTCCTCAAATTTTTCATAGTGTTCTTTTCTCTCAAATTTCTTCATTTCTCCCATTTTCTTTGTTGCTTTCACGTTTCTTGGTGTTCGTTCTTCATCATCTTAAGAACTCGTAAGCATTTTAACTGTAAAAAGTTTACATTATAAATCAATGGCTTTTAGTTCTGCTTTTGCTGGGGGACACGTTGACTTGAGTGAGTTGGCCAGTGAAATGGGGGTAAAAATCACAAACACAACCGACCTCATCAGGGCCATTGAGGTTGGACGAGGTGCTTCAATTTTCGGGAAAGGGGTAGGCCATCAGATGATGATATAGCTTGGGGGCAGTCAAAATCCCTTCATCGCTAACTTCTACTTAACTGATGTATACCAGAGTTTCACTAAGTATTGGCAGAATTATACGTATACTGACATGATAGAGTAGCTTGAGGTCAACATCCAGGGCATCGACACTTCACAGTTGAGATCAGTCTTCTTTGGAGAAGGAGACGAGGAGGAGCCTGAGCCTCAACTCCGACTGATGGAGGTCAGGTTATTGAACTTGAAGACGATGCAGCTGAAGAAGTAGCTCCTCCACCCCACCTACTTAGGGCTTAGAACTCCATTGTATTTTTCTTCATTTTTGTCTAATTGTAATGGCTTTCGCACACCTTTTGTACATGTCACTTGACTTAATGAAGTTCTTCTTTTCTTTAGTACTTGTGTTCATTTACTTTTCTGTACGTTACTACTTCTGCTTTATACTGATGTGCTCTTTTCAATTTGAACCACTTGTACTTCAACAATTACATCTAATTTTAAGTAACATCAACTTTATAATAACATCAGACGTATAACAACTTCGAAAATTTAGTGACATCAAACTTACAAATGTTGAAGTTAAATAATATGGAACATGTAATGAGGTCAAACTCATGCAACATGAACCTCAAGAACAATCAAACTTGCAACAATTTTTACAAGTGTTAGGAGGTCTGACATAACAACATAATACAAAACTTGCAAAATTTTACAAGTGTTAGTAGGTCAGATACCTGAACAATTTCAGAACTTAATCCTTGTAATTTTTACAAGTGTTAGTAGGTCATATATTTCAACAACGTTCAAAATGTAAACATATCAATCCAATAAATTGGATTGGTTAATACAAGTTGATTTTCTGTTACGATAAACCTTCAAAAATAAACTTAACTGAAGTTCTCTTAACTGCTTCAGAACTTTCTCAACCAGATAATCAAACATATAAGATCAGACATGCAAGTAAGATCATACCTTTGCATATTATACTTCGATTGTAACTCAAACATTAAAATTTTGTCAAAGTGTTAGAAGGTCGTGTACCTTTGTAAGTTTCCGAACATAAGTACATTGATGTGTATGAGCTGGAGCTCTTTAGTACTTTAGTACTTCAGACATTAGTCTGACTTTGTAATTTATAATTTGTGCAAGTATAGGTAGTTTGCTTCGCCTTTCACTTTCATTAGCATGGTTAAGTAGTTCGTCCATGTTGAGGCTTCTCTAACAACTTTAGTTGTTAAAGGCATGTGCCACACTTCGTGAGTTCAGATGTGATCCTTCTTGGGATCTAGCTCCCGTTGAAGTGTCCACGGGACCCTCCATAAGGACGGATCATCTATGAAAAGGCTTCCCATATGAGTCTTTCTCATTAGAAGGTTCTTTATTGTTTTTGTTGAGCTTGTTACACTTAGTATATATTTTTAACTTGATAGTCGCTAACTTTCCTGAGCATGAGGTTGGGCGGTTCACCCATGCCAAGGTTTCTTTAAGTTATTAGGGCATAAGTCACTTCGTAAGGGCATATGTGATCCCTTTTTTGATCCAGCTCCTCGTCGAAGTGCCCACGCATCTTTTCATACGGATGGATCATCTATGAAGAGGCTTTTCCTATGAGTCGTTCTCATTAGAAGGCATTTTATGTTTTTCATGATCTTGTTTGGCCAAAATTTTAACTTACCTTCCTCAATATGAGGTTGAGCGGTTTGTCCATGCTGAGACATGCTTAACAATTTTATTGTTAAAGGCATGTACCATACTTCACGAGTGCATATGTGGTCCTCTTTAGGATCCAACTCCCCATTGAAGTGCCCACGCATCCCTTCATAGGGACGAGTCGTCTACGAAGAGGCTTCCCCTATAAGTCTTTCTCATTAGGAGGTATTTTATTTTCATTTTGTGAACTTTGTTTCCTTCGTATGGGGTTGTGCGGATCCCCGTGCCAAGGCTTCCTTAGCTTTAGCTAAGGGTATGTGCAATACTTTGCGGTATGAGATGGTCCCTATGGGATCCAGCTCTTCATCAAGGTGTTCACACTTCCATGCATAGGGAAGGTTCATCTATGCAAAGGCATCCCCCAGGGCTTTAGCCTTTTGGGAGGTATTTTTAACTTATGAAGAATATAATAAAAGTCATTTAATTGAATTTCAAACTAAATATACAAACATCATTGATAATAATTACGTTGATGTTCTACATTCCATGGATGAGACTGTGCATTTCCATCCATATTCTAAATTCTATAAATTCCTGGTCAAACCTCTTCACTGATATGATAAAGGTCCCAGTTAGGACCAAGCTTTTGGCCAAGCTTTTGTTCGGCCCGGCCCAAAAAAGCTCGGCCCTTTTTGGCTCGAGTCGAGCCCGAACTTCGAGTTTTAGCTCGGCTCATTGCCATGGCTAAGACTAAGGGTTCCTGAGCTATGCTCTTTAGAGGACAAAAACACTCTTCGAAGTACCAATTCATTCAAATGAAATGACTTCTTTTTCACTTTCGAATTGTAGTATCTAGTCATTTTCCTTTGATAAATGGCCAATTTTGCTTGAGAGTCATCCTTCCTTTCTTCAAAGAGGTCGAGTTCACATCACCTCATTTCGTCATTAGTTATTTCATTGAAATGTATTCGATGAGAAAATGGCAAACCCACTTCAATTGGGCTCATAGACTCGGCCCCGTAGGCCATAGAGAATGTGGTTTCTCATATGTCAGTTCTTCTTGTAGTTTCATGGCCCAAAGTACTTGATGTAGTTCATCGACCCATGCCTCTTTAGAGGGATCTAGCTTCCTGTTCAATGTATACTTGATTATTTTGTTAACGGCCTCAACGTGCCCATTTGCTTGGGGATGATGTGGGAAGGAAAAATGCTTCTTAATGCTCAACTCCTTACATAAATTTCTAACCTTGTTATCAAACTATCTACCATTGTCTGATACAATTGAATGGAGAATTACAGATGATGTTTTTCCAAATGAATTTGGGAGTGTTGGCCTCAGTGATTCAGGCAAGTGGTTCGACCTCTACTCATTTGGTGAAGTAATTAATGTCAACAATCGCGAAGCTAGAGTTTCATCTCCCTTTGGGAAGAGGTCCTATAAGATCAATTCCCCATTTTACAAATGGCCAAGGGCTGGATACAACATTCAACTCTTGAGAAAGTTGCCTCTGAATAGTAGCGAAGCGTTAACACTTGTTACATTTTCTAACAAACTGTTGCGCATCATTTCTCAAGGTAGGCTAGTAGTACCCCTGTCTCAATGCTTTCTGTGCTAAGGACCATCATCCGTGTGGTTCCCACATATTCCTTTATGGATTTTTCGGTAATTGGCTTGTTCTCCTCCAATGCATCACAGTAGAGGCAGTAAAAAACCTCTTTTATATAGTACTTCATTCTTGAAGACGAAGTATGCAGCTCTTCTTCTGAGCTTCTGAGCCTGCTTTTCTTCAGAGGGTAACATCTGATCCTTGATGAAGGATATGATTGGCTTCATCCATGATGGAGTATCCTCAACCCATATTATAGCCTCGGCCAGTAGCGGTAGAAGGTATGGAAAGATATTCTATAAGCACAATTGTGAGCAGTTCAGAATCTTTATTGCTTGCTAATTTAGACAGTATGTCGGGATGGACATTCTCAGAGCATGTGATTTGCACCAGTTCAAACCTTTCAAGAATTGGGATGAAGTCTATAATCAATTACAAGTATGCTACCATAGACTTATCTCTAGCTGAAAAATTACCATGGACTTGATTTACTACCACCTAGGAGTCACTCCTGATGACGAGCCTCTTTACTTACATTTCTTTGGCAAGTCTAAGGCCAAAGAGGAGGGCCCTATATTCTGTTGCATTGTTGGCGACCCTGAAGCTGAACTTCATAACACAAGTAAGCTTATGTCCCTCTAAACTGATTAAGACAACCTCGGCTCCTGATTCGATCTCTCCTGATGATCCATCAGCTGAAAGGCTCCAATTAGGAGGTTCGATAGGTTCCATCTTTTCTTCTATTTCTAGGATATGAGTAAACTCTACCACAATATGTTCTAGGGCCTAGCTCTTGATGGCTACCTTGGGCTTGAAAATAATGTCGAATTCATTAAGTTCCACAGCCCACTTCAGCAACTTCCCTGAAGCATCAAGCTTCTGTAGCACTTGCTAGAAGGGAAAGTTTGTTAGCACATGTATACTATGAGCTTGGAAATATGGTCTTAATTTTGTGATGCTGTCACGAAAGAAAAAGCTAGCTTCTCTATGTCTGGATAGCGAGTCTCTACTGCCAAAGTGGTTTGCGACGTAGTATACGGGCAGTTGGTGATCATTTTCTTCCTTTATCAAAACTGAACTGATAGCTACTGTAGTGGTTCATTATCCTTTGGTTTAAAGAGGATGGGAGTCTGTACCAAGTGCTTCTTGAGTTCTTGTAAGGCTACCTCACATTCCTCTATCCATTGAAACTTGTTTCCTCCTTTGAGGATTTTAAAGAAAGGTAGCCACTTGTCTGTTACCTTGGAGATGAAGAGATTCAAGGCTGTTACTTGTCCTGTGAGGCTCTGTACCTCTTTTGGTTTTTGAGGTGACCTCATTTCAATCAAAGTTTTGACCTTTTCAAGGTTCGTTTCAATGCATCTTTGGTTGATGATGTAGCCCAAAAACTTTCCTGAAGCAACCCCAAAGGCACACTTTAAAGGATTGAGCTTCATCCTGTACTTCCTCAAAATTTGGAATGTCTCATTTTGGTTCTTAATATGGTCCCTTGCTTTTAATTTCTTCACCAGCATGTCGTCTACGTAGACCTCCATGGTTTTCCCAATAAGGTCGGCAAACATTTCAATGACAAGTCTTTGGTAGGTAGCTTCGGTATTTTTCAACCCGAAGGGCATGACCTTGTAACAATAAAGACTTTTGTCTATGATAAAAGAGGTGTGCTCCTCATCTGCTAGGAACATAGGGATTTGATTGTATCCAGAATATGCATCCATGGAGCTAAAACGTTCATATCCGACATTCGAATCCACAAGTTAGTCTATCATGAGAAGTGGAAAGCTGTCCTTAGGACATGCTTGGTTTGAATTTGAAAAGTCCACACAACCCTTCAATTTTCGTTATGATTTTTGACCAATACTGGATTTGAAATTCACTTAGGATACACTAACTTCCAAATAAATCCATTATCGATTAAATTCTTAACTTCATCCTTTAGAGCTTCATATCTTTCAGGGTTGAGAGCTCTTTTTTTTTTTTTTTACCTATGTGATACAACCTTTGGATCTATGTTCAAGTAGTGGCACTTGATCTTTGGATCAATGCCTACCATGTCACCATGTTTCTAGGCGAAGACATCAAAAATTTTCAGTATGAAGCTTTTCAGCTACTCATTTGCTTCTATTGAAAGATTTCTTCCAATCTTCAAGTGTTTGGAGGGCTCCTGTGGGTCTACTAGAAAGCCCTTCAGTTCCTCCATAGGTGCTGTTTGAGGCTCACAATCAACGATGCGAAGATCCAACTCCTCCAAGTTAGCTGCTTCTTCAGCAATCCTTCTTTCTTCAGGGATGGTCTGTTCTTCACAGACAGCCTCTTCTTCAGAAGTTCGTACGACTCCAAGGATGTCCCCTTCTTCACAGGCATCTGTCATCTCGATGTCTTTCCCTTGTTCAGAGGTACTCCATTGTTCAAGGGTGTTGTCTATGTCAAGGTTGGTGATAATGACGTTGATAGTTCTTGGTTCAGCTTTCTTCAAAGAGTTAGAGTAACATTCCTAGCACTTCGCTGATCACCTCAGACAGTAGCTATGATATTTTCAATTGGAAATTTCATACATAAGTGATTAATAGAGGTGAAAGCCCATAGTTCCTTCAAGGCTGGCCTCCCAAGTCCTCCATGATAAGTAGAGCGATTATTTACCTACCAAAAATTTCAAGGCTGGCCTCCCAAGTACTCCATGATAGGGAGAACGATTATCAAGCACCAAAAATTTCATGAAGGAGTAAGCAGTCAAGGGTACAATCACCATCTCTATTGCTAGAATGATTTTATCCCTTGGAATGATGCTATCTCCTGTAAAGCCATACAAGGGGGAACTCATTGGGGTCAGCCCGTGATTAACTTTCATCTTGTCAAAAGTGGTTCCAAAGATGATGTTGATCGAGCTTTCATTTTTAACTAACATTCTTTTCAAGTCGTTGCGGGCCACGACAGCCCTCACCACTAGGGCATCAAAGTGTGAATAATACACACCTACTGTATCTTCTTGAATAAATGTGATTGGTAGAATTTCCCTTCTATTAGATGATTGGTTAACTATGAAACTTTTCATATGAGGGTCTTTTGCTTCTCTTGCATAATTTCTTGTGAGTTCCTAGACTCTCTCCCAACATGTAGGCTTCCAAAGATAGTGTAAATTTCCCTGACCAGGGTTCCTGGCCATCGTTTATTGGGAGACTTCATCTTTGCCTTTGACCTTCTCTAGGTCTTTCTACATCATTACCCTTTTCCCTTGGAGGGTCATTTATGTTGTGGCACCTCGGCTCAACATTCCCAGGCTGTTGGGCCTGTTTGGGAGGAGCATCTCTTCGGAAGTGCTTGCCTCTTCCTTGATTATTTTCTAGGAGTGACTTGCACACAGTAGTAGGTCAGTGAAACGGGATAAGAAATTTTTCAGCGTCTCACCCTATTGTCGCATATCTTGCAATCGTTGAATGGGCTTTTTGCCCTCTTTGCTGGTGGTGAAGCATTTTAGAAAAGTCCTTTTGAAGTCCGGCCAACTCCGAATGCTACCTTCTGGTAGCCTAGTATACCAAATTTCAGCTCTTCTACTCAAGGGCAAGTAGAAAGCTCTGCACTTCGTAGCTGGGGTGGCCCCTTTCAAACTCATATATGTCTTGAAACTGTTGAGGTGCTTCGTGGGGTCACCTTTCCCATCATACTTAGGCATTTTAGGGAGTGTGAAGTGGTTCAACATTTGGGCGTTCCTAATGGCTTGTGAGAATGGTGAATGGTCATCGTCGTCATCGAGGCCGTAGGACCTTTGTGGTTCATCAGAATCCTCATCCTCCCCTTGATGGTTTTGGAAAGATGGTTGGGAGTGTCCTGCCTCACCATAGCCTAGTATCTTCTCTTGCGCCTATTTCTAAGGAAAGGAATTCGAGGCTCTTCATAGTAGACTGGTTCTTGTCTTTCATATCGAGGAGGCTCATGTTGCCTATTTCTAGGCACAGGGGGAGGAAGAGGATGAGCGTACCTATTTCTAGGTGCAGGGGGTGAACGAGCCTGCATATTTCTAGGCAACCCCGGGCTTATCCTGTCGAAGACACTTGCTGACCTCTGAGGTCGGTCTTGTGGCTCATAGTTCAGAAGAAAGTTATATAGAGCCTCATGGGGTTGTTCCAAGGCATAACTGGTTGATGTATCAACCTCAACTTCCCTTTCTTGGGAAGCTTCCATCCTAGTGTGATGATATCCAGCCATTGACTTTGGACTTCTTCTTCTTCATGATAGTATCCCTAAGGGTCACGAAATGCATTTTCAGGGGCTGCTATGGAGGAACTGGATACTATCCTCAGCCTTGCATGCTCATTAGCATTTCATGCATAGCCAAGTTTTGTTAGGTTCTATTTCTCATGTTGGCAGCCATTGTAGCCATTTTTCTAGTGAGTCTAGTTGTGACCCTACCTCTACCTTTGGACCCACTTCGTCTATGTTGTTGGGGAGGTCGTGGGCGAGTATCAGTGGCAGCTCTTGAAGGATCCACTTCTTCAGGGTATTCCCTTGTCCTACGAGGTGCACTTTCATCACCACTTGAACTCATTTTTCACAAACACTTTTCTCAACCAAATGTTCCTTTCTTCAAGGATCAAATAAGTCTCGAATTTTTGGACTTTCCAATGGTTCTTTCTTCAAGAACTCTCATTTTTCAAGGGTTGGAAGTTTCTAACGGTCCTTTCTTCAAGGACCTTCATTTTTCAAGTCTTAGAACTTTCTTGCCAAAATATTTCTAGCTAGCTTTTTCCCACAGGTATTTTCGTGGCTAAATGTAGGATTTTCTACAGGCGGCGTCAATTTGTTGACCAAAAAAATGTGCCAATAGATGCTTGGCCTACTCACGCCAAGTCAAGCACTATTCCAACGATTTCCTACCGGAGTAAAGACGGTAGCAATGAGGAAATGAACACAGGGGGTACTTTGAGGCGAGAGACAAAAACGTTCAAGCTCTAGTGGGTGAAACAAAGGCGATCGCTCTAACAACGATCAACAAATGGAAGCCAAACTAATCTATGTAGTGACAAATGAGAATATGTGGAATGATATATGAAATGCGTATATAAGTTGTTATCTTGTATGTTGAGATTTATAAATCATAAACATGTAAAGAAGATAGAAAATAAGCAAAGTGTTTGTATATTTCACTCAAGAGTTCAAGTGTATTTTGAGTTTCAATTGTCAATCTTCCAACCAACAACCCAACCCCTTTTCAGTTACCAAGAGAACCTATTTATACTGCCTTCATAGACGTTGGATCAGAATCACATGGCCCCATCTCCCTAATTGAGGCTTTGCATAACTGTATATTCATACAATTAATATATTGATAAGAGCCTCGAAAAGATCTTTGAGGTGGTTCTCTAAGTGGAGGCTTTAGCTCCTTTCTTTGCTTCCTTAGGTAGTGTTTCAGCCTAAGTCGTAATGCTTCGTCCTTGAGGCATTGCCTCGGCATGGACTTTAGTGTTGCAGTGCAATGACTTCAGTTTTGTTTGATTTCTTCATATTTTGACCTCATGGGTCTTTGTTTGACTTTCTGCTTATCTGGCTTGCTACGTGACACTTTTACTTTGAGCCTCGGAGGCGAGGCGTAACAATAGTCCCCCATGGCTAAAACGAAGAGTGCATCTATTTTCAGTATGTGATATGAAGTTGAATTATACAGAAATTAAAAATTTTCTTAATTCAATGAACAAGATCGTCTAGATATTTACATGTATGTTATATCAAGAGTAAAAAATTCAAATTTTTACCTAAATTCGATGGTTGATTCTTGAATTAATTCTAAATCACGAACTTTCAGCTTTTTGAATCATGAGTTTCCAGCTTTTTTTAATTTCAAGAACTTGATGATCCAAAACTCCAAGCCTTCTATAATATTTTTCAAAGTCAAGACTACATTAGTGGATGGACACATTCTTTTAATTAAATCAAGAAACTAATTCTTGAACTGGACAAATGAAAAATGAAAAAAAATTCTCTCTCCAAATTTGAACACCATTGAATTATATATTATGATTGTTCTAGGATTTTTATGTCCATCTAGTCTCTATTTATAGAGATAGAGATGTTCCAATTCATGTACAATAAGAATTTCATATTCAAATAAGAGTCTTAATTAAAATCCAAATGGGAGTTTTAATTTAAGTCCAAATTCAATTAGTTTACATTTAATTACATATGTAGTCTAGAACTTCAATTACAATTATAATTAAGTTTACAACTTTTATAGTAATTACAATTAAGTACAAAACTTTATTGTAATTACAATTAAGCCCTGATACTTTATAAAGCTACAATAGGAACCTGATCGGACATATATTATCCAAGCTTCAATAATTAATCATATCTAGTCGACCCTAGGTCACCCAATCTAAGTATTAGTCTTTGTTTTTTTTTCACTAAAGGCAAAAAAGTATGTAATACTTTCATTTGACATGCCGTATATGTATTTTATTTTCGTCTGAAATTTGATAACTAGATACGAACATAAATGATCGTTTTGCTCCTTTAAATATTCTCACTAACTTAATACCGTTTTCTTCAACAATCATGCGAACTAATCATAGATGTTGAAGTTTAGCCATCGCTAAACACTGAGATCAAATTTTAATTGATCAACACAAAATATTTAAGTAGTCATTCTACCCACTTTTCTGGGCAATAGTTCCCGACAGAATTCATGTTCTCTACTTTGTTCATTCTCAAATTTTCAACTCACCGAGATATTTGACCAATCAAATTGATATCACCCATTGGTAAATCAAATAACCCTTAAAATCATGAAAAGATATACATAATTCTGTAGAGGGATTTAGATGAAATACACGACGATTAAGTAGAATTTAATTCTTCGTACAGTTATGCTAAAGAATTAAAATCGACACGTGGTCCGTTCAATACACTCCAAGAGTACTAGTGTTACCTTTAACTATTTATGTGACAATGATAAATCACAAACCCAAAAAGTGAATCAATCAACACTACAACATTCCAGTACAAGGTGTTGACTCTTATACATTGGTTGTGAACAAATTATTTATGATGAAAATATAAGTTGTGCAAGTTGTGCCACACTGTATTTCTCAACGTAAACACCTAAATTATATTATCACAAGTGATCATAGACACTTTTAATTTGCATGCTCAATAAATAAATGTAATAAATAAAAAATCACAATTTATTTATTATAAATTATTATTTTATCATAGCAAAATATACTATATGGGCACACAACTCAACAAATTTCCCACTTGCCTAGAGTCTATGCATCATGTCTTGCAATCTCATGTTTTGCAAATGTCTCTCGAAAACTTTAGTTGATGACTCTTAGTAAACAAGTCTACAATATATTCTAGTAACAATTTTACTGACAATCACATTTTCTCTATCAATTTTCTCTCTTAAGAAATGTTATTTTCGTTCAATGTGTTTACCCTGCTAATGATTCTTAATTTTTTAGCATTTGCCACAATCCCACTATTATCCCAATACAGTGTAAAGGGTTGTGCAAATGCAAGCACCACCTTAATATCCGTTAGGATTTTCTAAAGGCCAGTTTAGCATGTATTTTGAAAAGTCGAAAGGAGCTTTTGAAGTCCAAAAGCAGCTTTTAGTTTTGGTTGTGTATATAAAATCGTTTGGAAAAATATGTAGGTTATGCATTAATTTTTATACATATTTTGTTGTACAGTCCAAGTTGGAGAATGTTAGAACATGTATTAATGCTTAATTAATTAACATGTTATTCTTTAATAATCTATTTATGACGTCTTATTAAGTGACTTAAGCTTGAGATTTTTTCTAATGTTGTGCTTGTTAGAATTTGGGTGTGACCCGAATTCTTTCGTTGAAGTATTAAAGAATTCTAATTGAAATGTACGTCATGAAAAATTCAAGCTTGGAAAGCTATTGAATTTCTATTTCAAGTTGAAGTTCTATTTTGGATGCCCATTAGGAGTTGGAAATTGGTATTGAACATGAAGAATAGTTCAAGTTGGAGAAACAATTTGGAGCAAAAAAAAAGGACAGAATGCTCGGCGTCGCAGCACGCCGGGCATGGGCACCGCAATGCACGGCCCGGCGTTGAGTTGCTTAGAGGTGAGTATCGTAGCGTCACCCGTTCTGTTTGATTTTTCGCTGTTTTCTCTCCCAAATCGTTTTGGACTCGGTTTTTTGGCATTCTACTTCATTAACAACTCTACCAATAGGGTTTGGACATCTTCTACATGTTCCCTATAAATACTATGCTCTTCTATACAATTTTGTAATGTGAGATATATGATTACTAGAATTATAGGATTCATTGTAATCTTCTCATTTTCTCCATTATTATTGAGCTAATAAAATCTCTTAATTCCTCTGCCATATTTTTATCTTCTTTTATTCTTTTGTTCTTGATCTAATACTTTATATATCTTCAACAATTCATTTCGGTATCAGCTTTGTTTATAACAAGTGGTATTAGAGCCTTGGTTTAGCAGTTTCGCAGAGCGTAAGGGTTGATTTGTTTGAAATTTTTGTTCGTGATGGCTACCTGAAGTGACATTTACTTTTGGATCGAAACACTAGATTTTTGCCATGGCAAGTTAAGATGCGAGCAATATTCACACAGTAGGATTTGGATGATGGTTGCTGGGTATTGACAAGATGCCAGCAACTTTGACCGCAGAGGGGAAATTACGGAAGGATAAAAATGTAGTTTTTCACATTTATCTTCATCTATCAAATTTCATTCTTCAGGACGTTTTAAAGGAGAGGTCAATAGCTGCTTTGTAGTTGAAGTTAGAGCAATTACGCATGACCAAGAGTCTTACAAGCCAATTGCATCTCAAGCAGCAGTTATACTCTCATCGCATGGCAAAAGGAAAATCTTTGAAAGACCACATGGCTACATTTAAGAAGATCGTCGCTGATTTAGAAATATTGGAAGTTAAGTACAATGAAGAAGATTTAGCCTTGATCCTATTGTGTTCGTTGCCCGCTTCATTTTTTTCATTTAGAGACGCGATCTTATAGTCGTGATACTCTCACCATTGAGGAGGTGTATGATACCTTGTTTTTAAAAGAAAAGATGATGTATTTGGTTTTTGAGGCTAGAGATGGAGCTGGCCTTGTTGCTCATGGTGGTTTTGGAAAGGGCAGATCGAAGTTGAAATTTAGTAATCAGTTTTGTAACTTTTGCAAGAAAAAGTGGCACTTAAAGAGGGATTGCTACAAATTGTAGAATAAAGAAAGGATTGCTGCAAATAAGAATGAGAAGCAATCAGATACTTCAGGCGAAGCAGGCCTCGTAGAGAACATTGTAAGTGTTGGAGATCTCTTGGCTGTTTCTGACATCGAGTCTAAATCAGAGAAGGATTAAATTCTTGATTCATGATGTGTGTTTCATATGTGTCCTAATAAAGACTTGTTTGCTACACATGAAACATTTCCAAAAGTGTCGTTGTGATGGGAAACAACGCACATGTTGGGTTGCTGGAATTGGTACGGTCAATTTGGATAGAACAATTAGAACACTTTGCCATATTTAACATATTTCGAATTTGAAGAAGAATCTCATATCTTTGTCTATCCTTGATTTAAAAGATTATGAGTGCTTTAGTGGAGGTGGAGCCTTGAAAGCTTGTAACGGTGCCCATGTTGTATTGGAGGGACATAAAAGGTCTCAATTATATATCTTGCAGGGTCATGCAGAATCTAGAAGAGTCAATCAGCACAAATTTAGTACTGTGGTGGACATTCAGTTTGGTACAATACCTTTAAGAGCTCATAAAGGGTCGAATGTAAAGAATACAGCTCAGTGGAGTTTTGAAAATATGGGTAATACCGCTTTGCAACCATCATCTGCAGTGCCATTCTACTCAATTTCTAGAGATAGACCCCGTGGAATAACGTATGTAGATGCTGATATTGTTAAGCGTGCTTTAAGTGAAGAAGAAGGTGTTCAACCTATCAAGAAGCCTTTGTTAAAAAAAAAAATGGTATTCATTCTGCATTTGGGTGTGTTGCAGCCCATTTTGGTAAAATTTAAAATCATTATGATTTTTAGGAATCTGAGATAATTCTAAAATAGTAGTGCTTGGATTCATTGGAAGATGTAGAATATTATGTTTTATTAGAGAAGTTAATTTTTGGTTATTATTGAAGAAGTCTGTTCATTCATTGGTGAAATTTGTGTCAACGTAGAGATTGTTAGAATTTAGGTGTCCTTTGTTGAAGTATTGAATAATTCTAATTGAAGTGCACGTCATGAAGAATTCAAATTTGGAATGCTACTGGAGTTATATATCAAGTTGAAATTCTATTTTGGATGCTCATTGGGAGTTGGGAGTTGGAAATTGGTATTGGACATGAAGAAGAGTTCAAGTTGGAGGAAAAAAAAAATGGACAGATTGCCCGGCACATGGGCGCCGTGGCACCACCTGTTCTGTTTCGATTTTTCGTTGTTTTCTCTCCTAATTCGTTTTGAACTCGATTTTTTGGCATTCTATTTCAATAACAACTCTACCAAGAGGGTTTGGACGTCCGCTACATGTTCCCTATAAATACTAGGCTCTTCTATATAATTTTGTAATGTGAGATATATGATTATTAGAATTATAGGATATATTGTAATCTTCTCTTTTTCTCCATTATTATTGAGTCAATAAAATTTCTTAATTCATATGTCATGTTTTTATCTTCTTTTTTTCTTGATCTAATACTTTATTTATCTTCAAGAATTCATTCCGGTATCGGCTTTGTTTATAACAGTACTTACATGGTTACTTAAAGGAGACATTAAAACCTCTCTCTCTCTCTCTCTCTCTCTCTCTCATATGGGAAGAAATCGCGAAGTATAATATAAAAATATAAAAAGAGGGTGGGTTTCACTTGATTTTAGTTAAAAGAAAATGGTGATATATTTTTTCCTATTTTCGTATCACTTGATTTATTTAACTCTTTATTGTTTATACTCATTAAGATTTATATTATGATAATTTGAGGAAAAAAATTGAAGTATACTTATCATGATACCCAAAATGCAACAAAATGACACTAAATAACATTAACTAATTTAGATTTTATTTTTCGTTTAATCATTATTTAAGATCGATTTTGTTCAATAGTTAAAAAATAAAAACTTAATTTCGACAAAAATGTTATAGCTAGAGATGTAATCACTCTATAAAAAACTAGAAAATAAGAAATTAACTTTTTTTAATGAAGAAATTAACTTTTTTTGAACTGAAAAGAATCTTCTTATTTAATTAAAGATAAAGAACAAGTATGAGAAAAAAGATAGCATTAAATCCAGTATAAAAGAAAATGATATAGCCCCCGTTTGGCCCCCATTATTCTAAATTTTAATGGTTGGAGTAGTGTTTTTTCTAAAAAAATGTGTGGTTAAAAAAAAAAGTTGGGATTATGTATAATGTTATTTTATTGAAAAATGTGTGGTTGATAAGAAAATAGAGAAATGAATTATAATTTTAACGGTGCCAAATAGGGGATAATATGAAGTGATTTTTTCAAAAAGGTTTGTATAATTTTTGAAAAGGTCAAAAACACAAGTGTAACGGTAAGATAATATATTTTAGGACGTGAATTTTATTTTTTTACATTTGATGGAAGTGCCTCTTGAAGAAGTCCCTCATTTTCGTAACAAATGTGGGACTTCGAACTTTATTTATGGATAAAATTGCAACAACATGGATTCGAAATGCTTTATTTTCGTATTATTGTTTGTTTTATTTTAAAATCTACTCTCTGAATTTGCAGCAAGCAATCAATCCTTGAAGTGACTATGCATAAAATCGATGGAAACATTGTTTTTATGTCCTCTTCGACAAGGGAAATTAAAAACGAAATTTCAAGTATCGCCGCAGTTGACGTTTGAGAGAATATCACATCAATTTATTTGTGGAAAAAAGAAAATAGCATTCGATGTGATAGGCAATGTGAAAAATTCCTTTTTTCTTTAAAATGAAATACTTTTCAATAGAAATACAAATTTCAAGTACAGATAATACAGAAGTACTTACTCGAAAAGTTCACCAGCTCGTTTTCGCAATAAATGGAGTAGTTTGAAACTAACATCATTTTTTATGCAATCACTATGCCGATGATTCAAAAGCTTTATAGTTCGTTAACTTAGTGTATCTTAATCTCTGAATTAACAGCAACCACTTTTTGGAGTGCCAGACCCACAAAATTGCCACAAATGTTATTGTTAGATTAATTGGTCCTCCCTTTTTGTAGGAAATATCCGCTAGAGAATGTCGTAATAGCTATACTCAATATTTTGTTAAAGTTGTTTGCATTAGTTTTGCTATGAGAATGGAAATCAACATTCGAAATACTCAGACTTTAGTATTTTTTTGGAAGAAACTTGAAATTGAATCATGTGCAATCAAAATATTAGCATCTTGTTAATGTGAAATCAAAATATGAATAGTATATTTCATCATGTATCTAAACATCCACGGGTTCCTCTTCGTGGTAGTTGTCATCGGATGAGTAAGGTTGTTAAATTGGTTTGTCAGAATCATCTTTGGTGGATAGGGTGACGTTATCCATTCCTCCATGTTTTCTCCCATGTCACCAACCTCCTTCGGTGTAACCCTGCACAACTTGTAGTTTAATATCGCAATAGTTATCTATGTACAGACATGATTTCCTTCGAATGGCTCATAATCTCTCATTGTTTCTCCAAGAACTAGGGAAAGGATTTATGTAAGACTCTTGGCATGACCCCTCTTAGTTCCCTACACTTAGCACTTAAATTTGTATATTGAGTATCAGTCAATCAAGCGAGATTTGATAGCAAGTTTCGCCTACGAGTCCAACACTTTTATTAGGAGTAAAGAGATTTCTAAGTAGTCCAACTCGCCTGAATGGAACTGGATAACAATGTGGATCACATTATAGCAATAGGACACCTTAGTTAAAGACTTCAGTAGGTAGTCTATCTTCTCATGATTTTCCAATTTCCAAAAGAAGATGTTACAGTCATAAAGAAACTATCCTAGTTTGTTTAGATGTCCCACAGTTGCATTAGTTTGTTTAGATGTCCCACAGTTGCATTGCACTCCATGTAGAGGCTTTCAAGTTCTTCCAAAATTTTGAGTTTGATTTGGTCTTGGTGAACAATGTTAGCCAAAATAACTCAGGAGAGTACACGAAAAGTCTGGAGATAACAAACTATTTTTATGCATATAATTAGATTATCTTTCGAAGTACACACTATATTAAACGAAAAAAAATAAGCTTATTGTAATGAACAAGTGTTACATAACTTAATATTTTGTGATTTCTTATTTTCAATTAAAGATATTTTTATGTGTTTATCTATTTATAATGAAATATTTGTAATTTATATATTATTTTAGTTACAACGAAGAAAAAAATGGCTTGTAAAATGTACAGCAAAGCACACTATGCAACATATAAATGCCTGGAGTATTTTGTAAATTTCCTAACTTTTAGACCCCAATTCTGAAAGTATTGATCTGCACGAGATTGGGCCAATTGCAGCAGGTTTAGTTTTGCTCTTTCATAGGGAACCAATTACTTCTCTATAAAAGAAGTCGAATTATAATCTATTCGATGGTTCTGCGAGAATGAATCAAACTAGGCTGTTCTTATCTTTATATATTAACTGTTTGGCCAGCATTATTGATGTGGAAAGTAGAAAAAAAAGAGCCGTTATTTTCAAATGTGGGCCCCAGTTGAGAGACAAATAGTCAAAAATGATGGCTGATTTTCTCCACCAACGGTTAGAATTTTTATACAAATGAAGAATTAATGCTTGCCAAACAGGGGCTATATATATATATATATATATATATATTAAAGTATACTTAATGAGCATGGTAGGGAAATGGAATTATAGCATAATTTATTATATAATTTGTTATTACGTGAAACTTAATGAATGGAAGTGAAATTGAAAGAAAGAAGCGAAAAATTAGCGAAAAAGAGCAATATCCAAAGTTTGTGAGATAAAGTGCAAATACTAAAAAGTTGTGTCAGAGCTCACGATGAAAATTCGAGAATGCTATGGGTCAAATGGATACAACTAAAGGTAAAAAGGAGTGAAAATATGGCCAAAATATTTTCACAAATCAATTTTCAACCATACAAGGATGTCCAGATTTTTAGTTGGAGATTGAGAAAGGAGGCCTAGTAAACGTTCGAATTGGAAATGAGCTATTTCTAGCAAAGTTATAGCCCTTTGAATTATCTTTCCAACGCATTTTGAATCGACTTAATCGGATATCGAGAGAAAAGGTTATGACAACAATACTGAAGCAGACGCACAAGAATTTCAGCAAGGCAGCGCCACCATAGTGCCGCGCTACTTGAACGGTTTATTGCAGCACGGTAACGCCCCAGGCGCTGCATACGCAGTGCCCAGGTGCTGTCTGGACAATTTTCTTGGCACCTAGATGCTACGTCGCCGCCAAGGTTTTTTTTATTAATTTGGGCCGTGAGAAGCCCATAAAAAGATTCCAATCTGCCCAAGGACGTGTAGGACCGCTAAGGTTAGTTTTTTTTGATTTGGGCCGTGAGAAGCCCATAAAAGACTCCAATCTGCCCAAGGACGTGTAGGGAACTATAAATAGACAAAAGAAGACACGAATTAGGTGTTCCAAACATTGAGAAAGGAGGATACAACGAAAGATCGAAGAGCCCAATTCAAAGAAGAGAATCATCACAGGATTCGAGTTTAAAGCGTTAATTGGAAGCGAAAGAAGACATTGGTGCAGGATTTAATTCGTTTGTACTTCTTTATTCAATTAATCTGATCATGTATTCAAAGACATTTATTTATTTTTCCTTTTACATTATGCGTAACTATCCAATCTGCCCAAGGACGTGTAGGTAACTATAAATAGACAAAAGAAGACACGAATTAGGTGTTCCAAACATTGAGAAAGGGGGATACAACGAAAGATCGAAGAGCCCAATTCAAAAAAGAGAATCATCACAGGATTCGAGTTTAAAGCGTTAATTGGAAGCGAAAGAAGACATTGGTGCAGGATTTAATTCGTTTGTACTTCTTTATTCAATTAATCTGATGATGTATTCAAAGACATTTATTTATTTTTCCTTTTACATTATGCGTAACT
>CAIGRN010072643.1:0-11625 GCA_903798345.1 Fraxinus anomala
CTACGAACTTCACCTACATTAGTCGATCTAGGCTAATTAGTTACTACTTCCACTTTAACTGGGTCTACCTTAATTCCCTGGGCAGTAACTACGCGGCCAAGGAAACCCACTTGATTGAGCCAAAATTTGCACCTCTTGAACTTATGATATAATTTCTCATTCTTCAAAGTTTCAAGTACCATTTGGAGTTATTTTTTATGTTATTTTTTTTATCTTTAGAGTACACAAGAATGTCGTCCATAAATACTATGAAGAACTAATCTAAGTACTGATGGAACACTCGATTCATGAGATCCATAAATATAGCTAGAACATTGGTTACACCAAAAGGCATGACAGTGAATTCATAATGTCCATAACGAGTACTGAAAGCAGTTTTCGGTATATCGCTTGCCTTGACCTTTAGCTGATAATATCTTGATCTCAACTTGATCTTCAAAAACACTGTTACACCTCTTAATTGGTTGAATAAATCTTCTATTCTTGGCAGCACGTATTTATTTTTAATAGTTAGATGGTTCAAATCTCGATAGTCAATGCACATCTTTATACTTATATTTTTCTTCTTCACAAAACGTACTGGAGCATCCCAAGGAAATACACTCAGTCGAATGAAACCTTTTTTTCCAGCAACTCTTCCAACTGTAACTTCCATTCTTGAAGTTATTTCGGTGCCATTTGGTAAAGGGCCTTAGATACTAGTGCCGTTATGGGAACCAAGTCAATTGTAAATTTCACATGCTTATCTTATGGGATACCTGGTAGATCTTCTGGGAATACGTCTGTAAAATCTCGCCCAATGTTAATATCATTAACGATTGTTTCTATATGTTTGGAACCGATGATATTAACTAAGAATCCCTGGCATGACTAATTTCTCAGTATCTTCTCCGCTTGTAAAGCCGATACAAGGCAAGGTCTAAACTTGAACTTTGCTCCAAAGAAATGGAACTCTTCCTCTCTGAGTGTATGAAATAATATTTCTTTCTCGTGACATCAAATGGTCGCATGATTAAGTCCTAACTAGTCCATGCCTAAAATAACGTCGAAATCTTTCATCTCCAAAAGGTATAAGTCTGCGTGTAGTATTTCCCCATCAACCTCTAACCTTATAGCCTTAGTCATCTGCTTTGTACAAAGATTTCTTCCTGAAGGGATGCTAACCTCTAATTTATTATTAGTTTTCACACATGCGAAGTTAGATCTAGCGACAAAGAATGAAAAAATAAAAGAATTTGCAGCCCCAGAGTCAAAAAGTATGTAAGCAGGTACATCATATAATAATAGAATACATGTTCTCGTAATTATAGTGTTAGACTTAGCAACGGAGGATGCAAAATCAAGAAGATAAACAGGTACTTCGAATAATAATAAAATGCATCCTATCACATTCGGATCATGTTCCACCTCATGCTGATTCAGTGCAAAAACTCGGGCCTTCCATTTCTTATTCTTGTCCTGATCGTCATCATTCTTCTTTGGAGGCTATGTATAATTTAAAGCAATGTGTTCCGGCTTAACACACCGAAAACACATGTTCTTTCCAAATAAGCATTCACACATGTGAAGTTTATTACACTTAGGACACGGTATAATACTTCAGCTCGTCCCACTGATACTAACTCCTGTATTTGGTCTTTTATTTTTCTAGTTACGTCCGTCATTGCTTTAATCGTTTTACTTTCTTTTCCCGAATGATTCCTTATTTTACCGGGCATACTGCTCNAAAACACATGTTCTTTCCAAATAAGCATTCACACATGTGAAGTTTATTACACTTAGGACACGGTATAATACTTCAGCTCGTCCCACTGATACTAACTCCTGTATTTGGTCTTTTATTTTTCTAGTTACGTCCGTCATTGCTTTAATCGTTTTACTTTCTTTTCCCGAATGATTCCTTATTTTACCGGGCATACTGCTCAAATGTAGTCCTCTGGCGTTAAATAACATGAGCCCTCTCAACATTTCAAGATATAAAGTGAACCAATGGGACATAATAATCATGCCTATCTTCGAGCGTAGTCTATTTTCAAACCTCATGATCTTCTAAACTTCTGTATCTACCAAATATGGGACATACTTTAAGAGCTGCTCAAACTGCCTCTCGTAATCATTAAGTGATAAGTTGCCTTATTTGAGTTGTAGAAACTCTGATTCTTTGATCTCTCTCAAAGCCTGTGGAAAGTACTTCGACATCACTTTATCGTTAAGCTGCTCCCAAGTCATGTTACGCTATTGTTCTTTGGTCTTAGTGCATGAGACAGATTCCCACTAGTGACTAGCCGCTTCAACAAACATAAACTTTATGCATAGTACCTTATATGCATCTGTACAAGCAATGTGTCGAAAGATGCGCTCCAAACCTCTAATCCATTCCTCAACAACCAGTGGGTCGGAACCACCATCAAAAGTAGGAGGCTTGTACCTACGAAATCGCATAACCACTGAAACAACTCCAAGTATAAATGGAGATACGTCTTGCGATGGTGCTGCATTTTGTAGTAGAGGCGCTTCATTTTGTCAACTCAACTCTTGTATTGCTCACAACAAATCACACATCAAATTCGTATGGGTAGGTAGTGCTTAAAGGGGACTCTTGTATCCTATAATTAGTATTAAGTTACCCGTCACATACTGGTACTAAGTTTAACATGTTATACATATATTATCGTAATACATATTATGAATTTAACGAGGAAAAACATGCATGTCTTAAAAGTAAATTATATAAAATATTTGAATAAATTCATCTTCTTACCCTTTTACATACCTTAGAGTCGTCAGAGAGTGATCGATTGGTGGTCATTGAGTGCCAAAAACTTTCACATATTTAAGAACTTTAAATTGATATCATCCTCAAATTCAAATATCTTAAAAATATTATTATTATTATTATTATTATTATTATAAAAAAACATTACTCAAAGAAACATCTAAATAAATAAGTATATATTACACGCAACATTTAAACATGAAAGTCCAATATTAAATTTATAAAATTTATCTCATTATTGAAAGTTTCATTCTGTAATTATAATAAACGTATCAAACATCACAACATGATTTTTTTTATGCTTCCACCAATCCAAATTCTATAAAACAAAATTCACATAATAATAAAACTAAAATAATGCTGAAAATATAATCCATAATCACGTTACACTAGATTATTTTTATTAAGTTCCATAAATCCTGATACCACGATTATACTTCTTCATTCAACAACCAACGACCCATTCTAGCCTATGAGGAGTAGAAGAAAAGGACGAGTATATTGAAATGCTCAATAGGATACGAATTAATGGTGCAATCCCGAAAGATCTAAACATGTGTCAAAATATCATATCGTCATCATATCTTTAAAAATCGATAAGAGCTTAATACATATCATATATTTGGTACCAGATGGTCATATCATACATATCATATCATATATCTAACTTTCATAAGTATGAAAATTCATCAATATGAAGAAATAATTTAAACGGGATAAAAATCAACCGCACCTCATTATCCTGCGTCGTTAGATTAAATAAATTTGAAAAGCAAAACCAAAATCACGTTTCAAATCTTTATCTCCTACTTGTGGTGTTGCTGCCACCGTATCGCCTATTTATGTAATCTTTCTTTCCCTTTCTTTTCTTTTCTTTAGGGTAGATAATGAGTATTTTTACACGGTATTTAAAATTGAAAAGGAAATTTGAGTTTTGTTAGGCTAAAAAATCTACAAAATACCTTTTTTTTTTCTAAAAATTCTCAATCTCGATATTATATAAATCAACAATTAGTCCCTTTCCTATTCAATTTACACGTGGCAAATTATCCCTACCAATTCCCAAAATCAAGGCAAATAAATGATATTAAAATAAGACTAATTGACAACTCTTATCAATTCCTAAAATCAAAGAAAAAAATAATATTAAAATAAAACTAATTGACACACGTGTCACTCTTGTATTATAAATAATATTCAAATAAGACTAATTGAGAGTCTATTCATTTCCCAAAATCAAGGCAAATAAATGATATTAAAATAAAACTAATTACAACTCTTATCAATTCCCAAAATCAAAGCAAATAAATAATATTAAGATAAAACTAATTGATACTCTTATCAATCCCCAGAGCAATTTTTTTTTATATACAAAATCCTTATTTAATAAAAATTAATTAATAACTTATCATCAAACTTGCTCTACATGTGTCACTCTTGTATTATAACTCATTGATTAACTTAATTAAATAATAATTTCAGTCAATATCTTTTGATCTCAATAACTTAGGTCTCGCTTATCCAAATTAATTTTTTTTCGAACCTAATATGCATGATTAATTACGATCTATCCAACGAGCCCAATATTCATTTACTTATTATTGCTCCATTAATATCTAAATATTTGACCCATATAAAATGAAATTTAGTATATATTACTTTAATTCCTAACTTTTCAAAATATTAAAAATATAACATATAGAATAATTAATTCTATTCTACGAAAATTTTCGAGACTTTACATATATTGTTGAACTTAGTTGAATCTGGACCAATGAGATTTGGAGAGGGTTCGTGGTGTGTAATCACCTCAAAATCTATTCGTGACGGAAATAGGATAGATGGAAAAGAAAGGGTTAAGAGATACTGAGATAGGAGAAAAGAAATAGTTAACAGAGGACGCCAATGAGATTGTGAAATAATGGGCTGAAAAGTTAAAGTGGGCAAGATACGTTAGTTTGTATGTTGAATTAAAGTGGGTTGAATGCTATTATATTAAGCCCCTGTTTGACACCCATTTTGGGTGAAAAATTTGTTTTGAAATGGTAATTGATGGAAGATTGTGTGGTTAAAAAGTAAGAAGAATTTTTGAGTTTATAAGTAATATTATTTTATTGATAGAATGTGTGGTTGAAATGAAGAATGAGAAAAAAATGGGTTTCAAACAGAGGCTAATTTAAGTGTGGAACATTATATATTTAAGGTGGTTAAAATATACAATTTCAAAATTAAGAAATAAATTTTAAAATTTTGAAAATCAGATGATATCTAAATTTTATTAATTAAATAAATAACGAAAAATAATTTATTAATTAGATATATTAAGGTCACATTACTACACTATTTGATCACAAATTAATTAGTCACAAATTATCAAATTAACTGATAACAAGTTATTCATTTTATCGATCACATATTATCTATTGGTTACATATAAAAAGTTGGTTATAAATTAACAAATATTTGGTAACAAACACTAAAATAGTTATTCACTTATACTCCTCATTCCATCTCATCTCATCTCATTCCATCTCCAAACCCACACCCATCAGAATAATTGGTAAAGAACACCAAAATAATTGGTCACAAACACCACACCACACCACACCACACCCCAATCCTACCACCGACACTAATACTTAATTACAATTTCATCAAATTGTTGGCCACAAACACTCTTCGTCCCACTTCCACCCCATCCTAATCCCACTTTTACCCCAATCACCAACACCAATAATTTGTCACAAACACCCAAATAATTAATCACAAACACTCTTCGTCCCACTCCCACCCCTTCATAATCCCACCATTGACACCAATGGTTATTCATAAACCCCCAAATAGTTGGTCGCAGACACTTTCATCTCATCCCACACCCCACCCACCCAACCTAACCCAACTCCACCACCAACACTAATCGTCGGGCCACCTCACCACTATTGCCAACACCACCACCACTACCATCACCTCATCATCGCCTACGCCATTACTGTTACCACCAAAAACTCTAGCTAAGCAGTAGATCAAGAAAGGAAGAAACAACTCCAAAATCACCCAAAAAACCAACGCCTTTTGTCTCGTCTTCCGCCGGACATATTAACTTGCGCACGCAACAATAAGTTTCAGTAGATCAAACACTAATATTCTTGCTCCATAGTAGCCTCACCACCATGTTTCTCCTTACATTTGTGCATACACAGTTTGCTCGACGTAAGCTGCGCTTCGCAACGACGTTGAACATCACTGCGATGTGCTGCTATTTGTGACTTCTCCAAAGAGAGTGGCTCCACTTGGTAGTGGTTTTAGCAACTAGAGAGAGAGAGAGAGAGAGAGAGAGAGAGAGAGACAGAGACAGAGACAGAGACAGAGACAGAGAGAAGAGAGAAGAGAGATGAGGTGAGGTGAGAGAGAAGAAAGATGGAAATGATTTAGCTTGTGTTTGACATCCATTTGGGGGAAATAATAAATTCTGGAATAGTGCTTGATGAAAGAATGTGTAGTTAAAAAATAAAGAATTTTTTTTAATTTATGTGTAATATTATTTTATTAATAGAATCTGTAGTTGAAATGAAGAGAGAGGAAAAAAAAGAGAAACAGAATGAGTGTCAAACAAGGGCTTAGGGGTTGGGGGTAAAATGTGGTTGGGGGGTTTGTAGATTTGTTTTATTTTATAATATTATTAATATAAAATGATAGATTATTAAATAACTAACTATAATCTCAATTTTGAAATATGAAACTTAAAACTTGATTTATGAAAAGGAAATTTAAAAACAAGCCTAGTTGTATTCCACATTTAAGTATCCCAATTATTTAATTAATAGCATTTTTAATAAGAATGATATAATTAAATGTTATAAGAATTACAAAATGTTGCGAATTAATCATTGAAGAATAATTAAGGATTAAACTAGGATTACAAAGATGGATTTAGGATCCTAATGCCTTACTTGATTTGGCTTTCCCTCTAGGACTTGTACGTTTTACAAATTGCTTATTTTAGTTGATAAATAGATAAATTCAAACTCAACATCACTTTATTAAATATCTGGTTTTTGTTAGAGCTAATTTTAGTTAAAGTGTTAATTTATAAACAATATCTGTGAGATGATGCTCTACTCTTTTTATATTATTTGTTTTCGATCCTTATATTTGCTCCAACAAATCGCAACATAAAGTCTCACAATGGGATATTAGACCTAAGGTTTACATTGTGTAAACTTTGTTTTGTGCATAATTCTTTTAAAAAATGTTTTAAACTGCCTATAGTCCTTAAATAAATAACTTTAAATAAGGACCGTGCTATATATATAAAGATCGAGACATTGATTTACACCCATGTAAGTTAGATAGATTTTGATACATTAATTTTCACAACACATTTTTCAATAAACTGTCAGATTTTTGATACATAAGGAGGTGTCAACCAAGGTGTACACTTTGCGTGTACAATTAGTTTAATCCCTTTTATAAATATTTTCCGTCACTTCAAGTTACACCATCATCCAATCCTTAAAATCACAAACCATGTATGCCATATATAGTATTCCTTTTTAAATTTATAGTAAAATGTTGATGTCTAACATGAAATAAAAACAAGAAGAAAACATAAAAAATAATATAATGAACCAGTGCACGATGGTGATTATTTAGAAAGTATGATTATTTTAAAAGTATGATAGTGATTATGTTAGAAATGATAGTTATTTTTAAAGAAGTACAATATTATTAGTATGAAAATCATATGCATGTAAAACATAGTAGTGATTCTATATCTTCCCATATTTTCTTAGATTCTATCATGGCAAGAATCAAGCTATTGGATTTCACATATTAAGATGATGATCATGATCATAAGCTGAAGTCTGAACTTTAATTGGTGATGGAAGTTTTTTACACAGAGACCCTTGACTCAGCTTACATAATGGAGGCTATTCTTGGAATTTTATTTTCTGTTATTATCGTTTTTTTTTTGTTGCTCCTTGCTGATCTGTTTGGTATTGTGTAGCTTTTCTATTGGTTGAGTTTGTTATGTACAAAGAAGTGTATATTCCTTTCGTAGTGGGTCATAGGCTGTATATAGGATATATAGGCTGATTCTTTTGTATTAATCATTTATTCGACTCTTTATCATTTCGATGGAGAATTCTCAAGTTCATACACGATTCTAATTTCTTTCTTCTCCAATTTTCATATCTAAATTCTTATATAAGCTTACACGTACAAGGGCTAAGGAGACTATAGAAAGCTATAGAGCTTATATGAGAAACCAAACCCGAATACTTACTTCCACAAGCCTTACCTTTTACCGTTAGTGATAAAGGTGGTCCTAGAGGAGGATACGAAAAAATGACCCTGACTCGACAAGTATCCCAAAGAATAATTGTTAGAAAATTCCTAATAGATGTTATTGATTTTATTTGTATCATAAAGATGCTATTTAAGTAATAAGCGAAAAAAATTCCTCTTAGAAGAATTATAGCCAGCGCTAGAAACTCCTAAGAATCACATTGGGATGGGGTGGGCACGTAGTGGGGCGGGGCGATCCTCCTATCCTAGTTATATTGGAGATTTTCAGGAGGCCGAGTGGGGACGAGAGGGCAAGAGAATGATATATTCCCATTTACTACTCTGTTTTAGGGGGATGTATTCAATTGAAACTTTTAATGACTTTTTGAAATTTAATGTGTGTCTAGTGGAGGGTCTAGGGTTGGACAAAATCTCCCTAAAAACTTAAGGGATGTATTCAATTGAGATTTGTAATGACTTTTTGAAATTTAAAAAGTTTAGGAGTATTTAATGTAGACTTTTAGAGAATCTCTAAAAGTATTGGTGTATTCAATTTGTCTCTTATTAATTCTAAGATTTTGAGAGACTTTCACATAAAATAAAGAAATTAATATGTATATTTTTCAATATTTCTCTTTCATTTTTCCTTTTACGAATATTAAAGTTATGATTAAATTTTTTTTTTCTATTGATTATATTAGTTTCTATTTTTCTTTTTATCTCTTTTATTGTTTATTTATATTTTCTATAAAAGAATTAAATTGTATTCTTATAAATTTTTTTATTTTTTCATTCATTTTTCTGAAAAATATTTATTTTTAATTAAATTATAAGATTTTATATAGACAAATTTATAATTAAATTTAAATATATATTATTTATTTATTTTTTAAAAGTAACTGAATATTAAATTTATTTTTTATACGTATAATTATTATTATTTATTTAATTAAGGTCTTAAATTTTTATTTTTTAAAAAATATTTTTTTATTATATGGGGGGAAAAGGAAGGAGAATGGGGAATTGTGAGGAGCATGATCTCGTATATAATAATTTCATAATATTGCAATAGAGCCACATAAATTCTATCTCAAATGAAAGTTTTCAAAAAAAATTTAAATTTTATAAATGTCTCTAAAAGTTTTAAAATGAAAGTTTATAAAAATCTATAAAAGACTTCCATTAATTCCATACAACTCTCTAAAAATTTCATAAAATCCACATAAATCATCGTTTAAAAAAGTTCAACAAAGTCTTCGAAAGTCTCAATTGAATACACCCCATTAGTTACTTATTGTTTTGTTTTTTAATTTGATTTCTTAATATTAAGTAGTGATAATATGAATCAATAGGTCTACCGAGACATTCATCAATGTCAGCACATTCTTAGCAACACAATGATGTATCCATCTCAACGATTTGTTGATATGCACAAAAAGAAAGTATATGGTGTTTCGATCACAAATTACAATCCAAAAAAAAAAAACTTAAGCAATAGTTACAACAGCCAGACATGTCACTAGCCATCAAACTGAAGCTGAACACAAAAGGACGAAGATCACCATGTAGATGCCTGAGTCTTCACTGCACGCGCTGCTACGGCATCAGCGACTTGGTATCCTTCCCGATGAACATGTGAAACATATTAGTTCATGAGCTAAATTTTATAGAAGCAACCTAACCATTTATGTCTCATAGTCCACAGAAGTCATCCATTTACTCTTGAGGAGTTGCACTACTGAAGATGAATCACTCTAGCTTTAACCATATATTCTAGAACAAGAAGAACTCCGAAGAAGATGGAGAATTGAAAACTCGAAACAAGAAATGAATAACACCAAATTTGAGGTTTAAAACACGTACATAATACTCTTTCCTAAAAATGATATTTTCCGCCACTTGAATTGCTTTTGAGAACTCCAAAAAATATCTTAGAGGATTGATAAATGTAATTATTACACTTATCTTAATAATCAAAAATAGCTTTGGGGAATAATTTGATGAACTAGATACTTAACTTCTGTATTTTTTGGTTATTTTAGGAGAAACCCCGATTTTGGACGAGAACGGATGAAAAGGAAGAATGATCGATAAAAAGGATCAAGTTGGACATATTCTGGAAGTTGGGGTCACACTTGAGAGTTAACGGACCTTAGTTACAAAATTTAAGGACTCAATTTGAATTAAAAGAGGAAACAAAGACCAAAATGCACAAGGAAAGTAAAAATTCCAACAATTTGAAATATCCTACTTTAATTAAGATTGGTTCCCAATCCTTTTGATACTTTAGACCTAATTTAAGTCTATAAATATGAATCTTTCATTCTAAAATTAGAGAAGGCTGTCTTGATGCAAAATTACACATCCAAATACATTGAATTCTCAAAATTTGTATCTTAATTTGGTTAAACTTCCAACTTCTTGTGTTTAAACCGGAAAATATGCAAGCTTTGAAGAAGAGATCGACGACCCATTATTGGGAATTGGGTGTCAAGGAACAACAATTTTTAGGATTATTTTATTTATTCCTTATATTGAACTCAGTGATATTTTTCATCATTTTATTGTTAAATTTTTTAATCATGAATGGCTAAATAATTAGTTATAGAATGAATGATGTAACTTATGTTTAATATTTATTTAATCCAAAGATTTCATGCAACATGATTATGTGTTTAATGCTTCAATTACCTGCACAACAATTGATTGATTTATGTATAATGCTGAATTCGAGAGGTAATGTATTATTCTAATTTGTGTAATAAATAAAATATTTATTATTAAAAAAAAAATTGGAGATGGTGTATTCATAATATACACAATTAGATGAATTACCCTAATATTTAGCATCGTTATGATGGGGATTAAAATAATATTTTTAGTAGATTTTGGTAAAAGTTGATTAAATATGTGATTGAAAAGTTATGGAATCCACAAAATATGAGGTTAAATTAGTTGTTGATTTTGACTTATATTAAAATTTAGATTTTAATTCATATCAAACATGAAAATCTTCACAATTTACCAAATTTCCTCTTTTTCCAAAGATGATCCTCTAATTTGTACCCTCTCCACGCAAAAAAAAAAAAAAAATTCAAAAGGATGCTGCTATATGTACAATAGTAGGAGCGTTCATTTAAATAATCGAACGTTTTCTTAATCATAATTTTTTACTAAATTTAATATTTATTTAATAATTTGCAATGTTTCTATCTTTTAACTTTTATTTACAATGTTTTCCTCGCTTATTATATTTACCTTTCACGCCATGTGTCACGTAGTGAGAATGCTTATCTCCCCATTCGGCATGACAATCACGCTAACAACTAGGCGTGAGGCCTATTTACCAAAGACTGCATCAATGATATGATCATATGCAGGTATTCTCCCTAGCATCCTACTCATAGCGTGCGTGTGTGCCTGTTGTTCGAGCTTGCTGGCCTAAGAATGAGAGGAGGGCGGCCTTGAGGCGTATAACCTCGGGAGTCAAACCTACGGTCCGTGAAAGTTGACATCAGAGCAGGACCGCTCGAGCATGTGGTGTTGTTATGGGACAATGT
>CAIGRN010072645.1:0-13525 GCA_903798345.1 Fraxinus anomala
TTTTTTTTTTTTTGTTTTTTTGGGGTGGGTGCCGGGGGGTGGGTCAAGGCTTACTAGTTGTTGTCAATAGTTAATTAATTTCCAGTTAATGCTTGTTGGATGATATTTGTATATCCAAGTTAGTGACTTTTTTTTAATTTATATTTCCCAGTTGGTATTATTAATCTCATGGTAATTGAAGTTCATATAGGTTAAAGTTTTAGTTAATCTTGCTGGATGATGAATTTTTTAGTGTATATAGATTTTCTTGATTTTGAAGTTAAGTCATTAATGTATTTGCATTTGTTGAACGAGGAATTGAGATACAGGTTTCTATTGAAGTCTGCTGGACGAATGATGAAGTTTATTGTTTTGTTTAATTCCTTTTTCAATTTAGGGTAGTGAAGCAGCACTGTTGTAGTGTCGTTTGTGCTTTCAAGTTCCAGCACGCAATTGAGCTTGATATTAGGCTTTCACAATTCATCATTGTTCTTGACATTTTTGTTTAGTTTTTCTTCATTCTTTATTTTAAAATGTTTTGGCATCCTCTGATTTTGTTTCTTCTTTGAGAGAGAAGAAATATTACACAGTTCATTACTTCATTTTGATGTAAGAGGTTCCAACTTTCACGTGTGGGTTAAACAGGTGACTTGCTGGGGTCATTTTACATATTTTTAGGTTGCTAACTAAGTGTTTGCACCTTTAATTTAGGAACATGATGCTTTCAGTTCAAAAGTTGTCTTTTATGTTTATTCGGGGGAGTCTCTTTTTCATAGGGAGGAGCACCTTTGTATTGGGTTTTTTGTATTTGTTTCTGTTAGTTTTTGGACTGTGGAAAGGATTCATTTTCTTCCTTGTAGTTTTTACTACTGTTGGAAATTAATTCCACGCTATTAATTTCGAGGGATTTAAGACTCTTTTTTGCTTGAATACGTTTCATTTTTCAGTAAGATCTGTTTAAACACGTCAAAATCAGATTTAATGGTTAGAGGTTTAAGCATTAATGGAACTGAACCGAAACCAACCGGTCTGGTTCCTGTTCTGTGTATGAAACCAGGGGCGGACTTGCCCCTACTGGGCCCTTAATTTTTTTTTTTTTTGCCTGGAGAAAATTAATTTTAATTTCCACCTATCCATAATCAGTCCAGCAAATTCTAGGGTTTCACCATTCTGCAGAGTATGCCTTTAGCTCAATAACTTCTCTTCGCAGATAAAAACATGCTCATATTTCTGTACATGTGCATACGTCGAAATAAACACGTACATATTTGGGTATATCTGCATGTTAGTAAACCTATATCAGCCACTCCTGTAATTATTCCAGTATGCTTTTTCTGTGAGCCCACTATTTATATTTAATCCCTTTTACCTTTGTTGGGAGCTTAATTTTTGATACCATATCAGTGTTACCATGTTCATATTATAATTAATATTTTTGTTCCTGTTATATCATCTGCAGTGCTCAGAAAAACCGTTCTTACCATTCCAAAAAAAAAATAGAGGATAGAAAATGGTGCGGCCGTACGAAGTGAAAGCGCAAGAAAGAAAGAAGAAAGAGAAGTATGACAGAGAAGAAGAATCTGAACAATTAGATGAAAATGATACACCACTTTCATCAAAAAAAAATACAGAAGACTCAGATTTAGACAAGGAGAAAGCAGTGCAAGTTATTGATGATATGCCCGTAATCCTGATTATTCCGGCAGACACAGGCTAAAAACCTGGGGTTATTTTTATTTTGGAAAAGACCTCTCAAAATTGGGAAAGTTGGAAAGGTCTTTTTTTTTTTTGGGTTTGGTTTGGTTGGGGGAGGGGGGTTTTTGAAATGTTTATTGACTATAAGTGTAGCAAATTCACAAGAGTCATTTGTTTATACAAGGCTATCAGCTTTCGAGCTCAGATGAACATGCGAATTATTAATTGAAGAACAAGCAGAACCCGGCAGATTATGTCCAGACATTGCTTTCCAGGTTGGTTCTTGTTTGGACCTCAACTTGCTCTATTTTTTTTTTTTTTTTTAACTGTTGATACTGCTTTCTTGACTCGAGATGTCTAGATCTTTGACAATCTTGTATCTCTCTTCCTTAAAATGGTTGGAATTGTCTTTGCATGGATGCTCAAATGTTGGGGACTAATCCCATCTTAGTGGCTTAATTGTAGGAGAGTGAACAAGTTCGGCTGAACTTGAAAAAATGTTCAAGATCACTAGATTGCTTAACTAACTTTAAGCTAAGGTCAAGCTTGGCTTGATGTCTACCAACAATCTCAGAAGACCTATGTTTAAGTCGTGCTCAAGGAGCTTGGCATTCTATATATCAGCTTATTACACTCCTGAGCTTATCTAATGCTGTTGATTCCACTTTTTTCCATCGGCCAGCACTTTTTCAAGTCTAATGGTAATATTGAGAATTTTTGTTTTGGTACGGCAGAAAGAGTAGAGAAATATGGTTGAAGGGAAACTTGGAAGGAAAAATTTTCTGCTCCCTATGTTGAAGGGATGAAAAGAATATAGAAATGAAAAGATGTTTGTGTTCAAATGTATGATCTTCATGAATTCAAGAGACTTTTTTCGACGTTTTTAAAGATACAACTATCCTGAGTGTAACTCTGTACTTATACTGGATTAATTTCTTGTAAAATTGTAGGATTGCTTTTACTTAACTGGGTTATGAAATAAGGTAGATGAAATAACTATCATGTGATCTTATATTATGTAAAAGAGCGATTCATTCGATGGTGCTTGAGTGGCTGAGCCTAAATTTCCACCTAGACCTCAAGTGTCTTTTTGAACCAAAATTGTGTAGGTACCTTCCATAAAATTGCTTAGAAAATGATTATGTGCTTTACTATTGGAGAAGTATACTTTCCGATCGAGTTTTTCTTTACGTTTTTCATGTCTATTTCAGTCAATCCAAACAATTTTAGATAGCCGGGCGAACAAAATTGGGAGATTGAAAGCTTTGTACGTGAAGACACAGCAAGGTATTCTTTTCCAAATCAAACCTAGTGCACGCATGCCAAGGACATATAAGCGCTCCTCTTGTCTCATGGGTGAGTTCATCCGATATGTCTCCAACTAAAAATAATTCTTGAAGAGTGCCATATGGAGTTGAATGAATTTTAACAATGATTCCAGAACTTCTATAAAAGCTGCACATCACTGCAGCTGGAAAAGGTGAGAAACTTTTGCATGTCATCAAGAATCCAGTAACCCATCAACTCTCGTAAAATAGGTGAAATGTCTCTCTATGTTTGGTGTTTTTTCTGTCCCTTTTATAGCCTGTAAAATAATCGAACGTAAAATAGGTGAAATTTTTCTCTCTTTGTTATTCTTTCTGTACATTTATTATCATAAAAATAATAGAGCAGTTTTGTTGGACATCAGGCTTCTCGCACAGTTCAGAAAAATTGGTTGATATGTATGATTGTGTGGGTACTGTGGTATACTAAAATATTGCATATAATCTCTTGAATTTTCTATTTTTTCTGAAACTAATATCTTACATGATATGTTCTATGTACAGGTTGGAGCAATGGCCCATGGGAAAATTGATAAAGATTATGTAGAAGATTATCTATCAAGTAAGCAAATCTTCAATTGTTTTTCTCTCCTGTCATCTGTAAATAGTATTTTAAATCACTACAATGGCAGCCTGTCATCATCTGTGTAACGTTATGCAGTAATGTAGCTTTCAATTCATATGACTTCACTCTCATTCTTCTGACTGCTCCCACCCAAGAGTCATAATTATTAGCACAAAGGAATAGATTCTGATTTAAGCGTGCCTATTAATTCTCTTACATGTCAATGCACATCATTAACTACAATGAGTGTTCCTTTTCTCGAGCTTTTGGGATTACTTTACCCAGTTTGACATATGACATCAAGTAATTCTCATTAAGTTTTCATGGCTATCTAACAATCTGTCTCTATCTGGCCGTTGCAGTTCCTGAATTTCCAATGAGTGCTGCATACTGCATATCAATAACCACTACAGCAGTGAAGCGCAAGTGGAAGACTGTGTGAACTAGGTACTTTTCTTTTTCAGTCTTTAGCTATGATATGAAGAATATTGCTGTAATGGCCTTGGAAGATTTTCCTTTATTTTGTAGCCGTAGTTCAGTTTGTAGCATCAAAAGTATTTATAGATATAGTGTTGCTAAACTAGTTTTTGCAAGTTTGAACATAAGAAATGCAGAATAGATTAGAATGCAAGAAACACGGGAAATTTATTAAATTCTTCTTAAAACAATTTTAAGAACGTCTACATATATGTTATCTTGTTGACCAGAGTTCGTTTTTCTTAACTCGCTTGTGTGTCTGTTGAGAAAATGCTCAAAGAGTGTGTACAATGTACAGACACCGAGTTACAGTCTGACTCGAATATATATATTGCTTGTATTCAAAGGGATTGAATCCTAACTCCCACTGTGGTCCATCTAATCTATTACTACCAGCATCTTCTTCTAAAAATAATTGTTATATTCTCAGGTGGATGAATAGAAGGGAAAAGTTTAATCAAATTAAGAAAGAGAATAAAAACATTTCACGATTCATCAACCCTTCTCAGCATGTTTGGCTAAGTAATAAGTTTTAAGATTTTTATTTGTTGAATTTGAAAACAGTAAGTTATTTATTTTAAACATACCCGCTAATGAGTGACATTGAAGTTATTTGTATAATTTAATTTTAAAATATTGAAAGTTTTAGTTATTTATTGTTGCTTTTCTTCCCAATGTGAGCAATTATTGTTGTTTTTTAAGGTAATCCAACCCAATTGAGGCTGGCAATTTGAAGTTATTTGATTTGTGGCTCGCACGTTTTAGCCACGTGATCACGTGAAATTTAATCCGCCATGCACGTGTTCCCCAGGGAAGCCTTTCTGCAAAAATGCTTGAGCGTTCACATTAGATAAAATGCTCACAATTGATTGGTTAATTAAATTAATTACATTATTATTACAATGAAAACCTTATCGAGATGTATGTTTTAATTGATAGGAGAATCTTTAGGATTTCACGTCGCACAATTGCCTCCTCCAACTCCAACATGTCTACACAATCGGAGATTTCTCCACTAATCTTAATTTTTTTTATCAAAATTACTTATTTTCTAAAAAAAGTAACTTTGAAATATTGTCTCATAGTACGAATATTGAATTGTGGAAGAGGTTGTTCGTCGAGTAAAATGGGTGGACCCGGAAGCCCATACAATGGCTCCATACACATTGATGATGATTATAAGCTTGAAGTAGAAATAAGCCGCTTTTAATCAAATGGGGGCCCCTTTTTCTCCAACTTGGAGACATTATCTGTATTAAGAATGTGCTGCCACTATTGGCTGGAACAAACCTACCTCTGGAAACCTTATTTTTTCATGGGGGGCCTAAGCCTATTTGGTTTTTTGGCCATGTGTTTGTCATGTTCATATGGTCTATCTTAAATTTATCGAGAACAAGAATGTTATTTTGTGCTGAATAAGAGAACAGGCCCTTATTTTTTCATGGGGGGCCTAAGCCTATTTGGTTTTTTGGCCATGTGTTTGTCATGTTCATATGGTCTATCTTAAATTTATCGAGAACAAGAATGTTATTTTGTGCTGAATCGAACAATCAAATTTTAATACGTTTGAGTTAGTAAAGAATTATTTTTCCTCAATAAAGTTCTCCATTCTTGAGCTCCAATGCACATTTTCACGTGGTTGAATAGAGCATTGTTCTTTGTGTCACAGTAAAGCTACTTCATGTTAAATTATTCGGAAAATATGGCTACTATTTGATGTAAAGGCAATACAAGCTTTATTGTCAAGTAAAGTAGTTGCATATTGGGAAATTTTCACTGACCTCTTTTCGGTTCGATTCCAAATCAGTATATATGAAACGATTAAACGAGAATGATAATGTACGAAAATGATTTAATTGAGTAATCAACACTTGTTTGGAACTATGCATGTCAACAATTTACATGTCATATCATAAGGTCTAGTGTTAAATGGCCTCCAAATATTATTGGCTTCAAAATTCGTCGAGTTCTGAAATTTATGCATGATTTGAAACAACATCTCTTCAAATTTGGGTGTATCTAATTTAGTGTTTGTTTGGAATAACTTAAAAGGTTGAGGTAAAAGTCAACAATTAATTTTAATCGATCTACAATTTATATCAAATTTTCAACCACGCATATCATCAACTTCTACTAAAATCTACTAAAACTTATATAAAAAAAATGTTATCAAACAACCCTTTAATTTCGCGAGTCTTGAAATTGTAAGACAAAATACTTGATTGGTTGTACATGAATCATTGAATCAATAATAGGACAATAGTGTACCCCTATTGATTTTACACATACGGTCTAAAATATAAATTGTGGCAGAATGGTCGAATTGGAGCACAGCTAAATTAGTGAAGCCTTAAAATAAGGCTAGTGTCAAGTGAACCCACTTGTTACATTTGAAGCTTGTTTGAAAGTATTTATAAACGATTTTGTTCATATTACGGCTTCCCTGGTCGAAACCTTTGGTCGACCTGTGGATGGAGGGCATTTAGTGACGTGACAAGGGACATGGGAACTACAATTTATAAATGGAAATGAGTGTGGGGTATGGTGCCTTTGTGTGTGTGCCACAGAAAGGGAGGTTAGAGGAGGCTTTAAGACAAACCCATCTCGATCTGCCTATTTCATGTCATGTGCATTCATTAAATCAATGTGACTTCAATTCAAAAGCAAAGAGAACCAATACCCCAAAAGCTAAAGCAGGATTCTTGTGGCTTACGAGAGAGAGAATCACTTTTCTCTCCTATCCTAATTCTGCTTTTACATTTTTGCCCTTTTCTTTTTCTTCTTTATTTATAGTATTCCGACTAACTATGTACTATTAAGATTTGGTTTTTATCTTAAAAGATAATGAATTTTGATACCATATTAAGATTTTTATTCTTTTTTAAAAGGTTAATGAGTAGCTCAAATCTTTATATGTTAATTAATGCTTTTATATTTATTCGATATGAGATTCTACCCTTAAAAAGATACTTCTATCGTGAAAAATTGAAGATCGACTCGTAACTCTATTAAAAGAGTGAAGATTTTGCTTGTAAGAAAATGACACCAAGTTGTTTACATTGTTTACCTCGATCTTATTATTTGACTAGCATTTTAGTCCTTAATTTTGAGTAGGAGCAACTTGATTGTGAACAATTTATTAAAGTTGCACAATGAATTCTTAACGATAGAAATTGTCAAAATTCCGATTAAATCTTGAGGGCCATGTCACATTTCAATGAGTCAAATGGTTTGTAGCGTTGAGGATTAGTTGTTCGTCTACAATAAGAGATTGATTATCAACTTTCACCTCTTTAAAAGTTGGGACTAAGTTGAGAACTAATAGCGTGCGTTTTTTTTTACATTTATATCTCGAATTATATTATGTAGAGGTAGAGATTTAAAATGTGAAAATTTGATAAAAATTTAATGGCCATTTATTTAACAAACTACCTTTATCTTTTAGTAGTAGCGCAGCGTTTGTCCCACCTTATAACTTGTCACATATACATTATTTATACAAACTAAATAATTCATTCCTTTTGGAGCCATCTTATTAATCTCAGTATTTACTTTTAGCTATTGGGACCAGAAATCAGGCTACCCAGAAAATTAATAATCATAATAAATGCTGTCATGGCTCTTATACTTTTGGAAGTAAATATTTATTATATCAGATAAATTAATGTGACTATAAATCTACGTCAATTAGATAAATATTTTTTACAAGTCAATATAGGTGACAATGGAGTCCACAATAAACGTGATTTATTCGGCAAAATGCATTGTTCCATTATATAAATCGATGGATTTATTCATGGACTCGTGACTTAACATCAGTTTGACTTACTTAAAGATTATTGATTAATTAATAATTTTTTATATGACAGTAAATTATTTATTACACGTTCGAGAAAATAATTACTCAATAGTAGAGAAAATCCATCAAATCACAGAAAAAAAAAACCTTAAAAATTAGAAGAATTCCAAAACTAACTATGGATTGGATTTTATATTATAGAGAATAAATTACTACCACCACTCGATACCATGTCAATTAAGCTCATGTTTGTCTACCATTAATCTAAAATATTGTTTGTTACATTAAGATTCTTCACCACACATTCACTCAATAAAATATTCTATACACAAACTAATAAAGTTACTTTAAATTTCAACCACACATTGTCCAAAAAATACTATGTATTACTCCATTTTCAACACAATAATGAATGACAAACAAGACCTATACTGCTATTAGTTGCAAGCCATGTTCAACATCAATGGAGCCCATAATCCACATTAATGTTGTTTATTACCAATTGTGAGGTTTGGCTCCATTGCCTCTCATAATAGTGCTTCATTTGTGATAAATAAAATTATTTTATTTAGATACTGGCTAATCAGGGACCTCTTACATGTATCAATTATCAACTACAATAGAAATTAATCGTTAGGTTTGAACCTTAAGTTAGAGTATCATAAATCCTAACAAGCCAAGGACCTAATTTGCTGATATGTAAGGAAAATAGCATGCACCACATCCTACTTGTATACGTAATGCTACAATATCAAAAATTACTAGTGCATTTGGCGCAAATGTGTATATAGATTTAGCTACTATATTTATTTTGTGAAGGCCGTAGATTCAAACAAGCGTTAATGGAGAAAAAGATGGTAGTTGAAGAATTTCAAAAATATATAAATGTTTAATAATTTAGGCCGTAGACTGGCCTCTGGACCTCTCTATAACCTAGAGATAGAAACAGAGGGAATTTGGTGGCAGCGCATCGATGAAGTGGTAGCTTTTTCTTCTCTCACTGGCATTTGATGTTTAAATCCCCTTCTTTCTCGTCTCTCCTATTTACTCCTCCTCCTCCTACTCTCTCTCGCTCTCCTGCAATTTCTCAACAGTAGATTAAATCACTTCTACTCTATCTGTAAGAGGGAAATTGAGATGTTTCAGTATCATCATACTATAACACAAAAGCAGAAAGAGCCAGCAAGAGAGGTTAATGGTTGAATATTCTTGCATGCTTTCCATGGCTGCATCTCCGTCGTCTCTCGCCGGTGGAGAGAAGAAACACTGGTGGCTCACCAATAAAAAGGTATTTTTTTTCTAAAATTCCCATTAAGGTAAGTAGCTTGTATTCATACGTAAATGGAATAATATTGAAATTGTAATGCAGATGGTGGAGAGGTATGTGAGGGATGCGAAAATGCTGATTGCGACGGAGGAACAAAGAGAGACTGTGGCGGCTTTACGCCTGCTTGAAGCGGCGTTAACAATTTCGCCGCGTATGGAGGTGGCTTTGGAGCTTAAGGCGCGGTGTTTGCTTTCTCTGCGGCGGTTCAAGGAGGTGGCTGATATGTTACAGGACTATATTCCTAGCCTGAAAATGGGTTCCGACGAGGAATCGTTAACGGGGTCGTCGGATAACTCGACCAGTCAGCTGTCGAGAGAGCGAATGAAACTTCTCTCCGGCAACGGTGACTCACTGCGTCAAAATGAGCCGGCGTTCAAGTGCTTTTCTGTCTCGGATTTGAAGAAGAAAGTCATGACCGGACTCTGTAAAAAAGTCGACAAAGAAGGCCAATGGAGGTAATTAAATTTTTTACCGGTTAGATTGTAGATTACGTGAAATAACTGGCAGCAAATAGTGAAATTTTAGATAATCCCGATTTAATTACATATTAAAAAGTAAAAAAAATAAAAAATCTTTAATAAATTTGGAATTACTCAGTCTGTTATCTAAATTTACCGTGCAGGTACTTGGTTTTGGGTCAGGCTTGTTGCCACCTGGGCTTAATGGAGGATGCTATGGTGCTACTTCAGACCGGAAAACGTCTTGCCACGGCGGCGTTCCGCCGGGAAAGCATTTGCTGGTCGGACGATAGCTTTTCCCCACTCTCCGGTGAAACGCCTATCAACAACCAACAACCCTCAACGCCTCCAAAAACAGAGCCTGAGAGCATTTCCCAGCTTCTCAGCCACATCAAGCTCCTCATCCGCCGTAAGACTGCTGCAATGGCCGCCCTGGATGCCGGGCTTTACTCCGAAGCCATTCGACATTTCTCAAAAATTGTTGATGGCCGCCGTGGAGCCCCGCAGGGATTCTTGGCCGAGTGCTACGTGAACCGTGCCTCGGCTTATCAATCAGCAGGCAGAACAGCAGAGGCTATTGCAGATTGCAATAGAACCTTAGCATTGAACCCTTCTTGCATTCGGGCTCTTACTGTCAGAGCAGCCTTATTTGAAACCATAAGATGTTTGCCTGATAGTCTCCACGATCTAGAGCATTTGAAACTCTTGTATAACTCGATTCTACGCGATCAAAAGCTGCCCGGACCAGTATGGAAACGCCAGAACATTCAGTACCGGGAAATTCCAGGAAAACTCTGTTCATTAGCTGCGAAAATCCAGCAATTGAAGCAAAGGGTTGCTGCTGGTGAAACTGGGAATGTAGACTATTATGCTTTGATTGGATTAAGACGAGGTTGTTCAAGATCAGAACTTGAAAGAGCCCATTTGTTGTTGACACTTAGACACAAGCCTGATAAATCTTCCAGTTTCATTGATAGGTGTGAATTTGCAGATGATGGGGATATAGATTCAGTTAGGGATAGATCAAAAATGTCTGCTTTGCTTTTGTATAGATTGATTCAAAAGGGTTATACTAGTGTGATGGGGACGATTTTGGATGACGAGGTGACTGAAAAGCAAAGAAAGGCTGCAATGCAAGTTCAACAGGCTCAAGAAGAATCCTCCACCAGAGTCGAATCAATTCTGGTGGCCATTTCAGATACATCTAATGGCGGTGGTACTCACCGGATTGAGAACAATGCAGCCATTACAACACCAACACCATCGGTATTTCAAGGAGTTTTCTGCAGGGACCTTACTGTAGTTGGCGATTTGCTTTCTCAGGCTGGATTTAACCGTCCAATGCCAGTGAAATATGAAGCATTGAGCTGCTGATAATGGCGATTATTGCAACAATTAGCGCGAATAATTTGTACCCAAAAGCCAATCAGATGTTAATACGCCAGAGGGAATTGGACTGTAGTGGAATTCCGAGATTTTGTGCAAATTTTGGAAAATTAATTATTTCCCGCCAGGAAAATTTTGCAATTTTTTTTTTTTTTTTAAATATGTTTCTTCCTGTACATTTGATTTTTAATTTCAATGAAGCGATTTCTAGTTTGAAATAATATTGTCACGCTTATAATTAGATTTGTGTCGTTTTCTTTCACAAGGGTTGGAAATGGGATGGGAGGTTGAAATAAATGCATGCATTTCACAGAAAAGATGGGGGTAAAGCCATTGCCTTTTGGCTTCTATGTCGTGTCCTATGTGCTTAGGGAGGCATTTGAATTTACTGTTCCCTTTATTATTATCATGTCTCCCTGACTCTGCCAAAAACTGACATTATATAGATTTACACTAAGTTTTTTGCTTCATCGCCTCTATTTGTTACTTGTCTTATTCCTGCAAAAGATATTTGGTATCATTTAATTCACATCTACCCCATCCCTATCTACAAGAAGGAATCCAATGGGAACCTATTCTCGTTGCACTCGAGACTTTGGTCGAGCTATCCCATTCAGTTCCCAATTTCTAGAACATGTTGTATATTTGAAGGTAAGGAGGAGAAGATGCTTGATGAGGACAATGGATGGAATAAAGAGGGAGGGGTAAAGGCACAGACGAAGCTATTCAAACTTTTACTGAACATCATTACTAATTAGCGACTGACTGGTTTTCACTTTTCATAAAGTTATTGTATTTTCAAAAGTTAATTGTACCATCATAATTATAATTCGTTTGGATTCGGTCAATTCACAATCAAAATTTACCATCACCCACCCACCAGATGTTAATCATTAAGAAGAACCAACCAAATGTATTTTATTCGATTTTACGACTAAAGTTAAGAACGAATGAAACCTTTAATTTTGCTTTTTCGACATAGAATATCGAGAATTAACCATTATTTAAACAATCATTCTAAAGAATTTCCCAACAAATATCGATGGAGTACAAATATTCCAAAACTTTGGTTTGCTAAATTTATTTATTTTGTGCAGTATTCCCAGTCCACTTACCAAACCAAATTGCACAACACTTGGAAGGGAGGGAGTTTTGATTATATAAATATAGATATTGGGCACCCTCTTCACTAATCAACAGAACCAATGATTCCTCAAAAATATGTGGCTTTGTGGAAGAAGCCCATCTTGCCTTGTCTCCCTCTAAATAAATGTCACGTTGATACGTAAATCCTTTTAAAAGTATATTTCTTTATTAAGACAAATAATCAAAACTTCATTGCCATGTTTCATCTCAATCCTTTTAAAGTACATTCCAATTTGAGGTCTATAAATTAAGATGGCAAATCAGTACTTCTCAATCTCAAGCAACCTATCAATGGCTTGTCCCTATACCCACTACATGTATATCAATAATCCCTTTTGCCAGGGAAAAAAATAAAAACATTAGTAAGGATTTCCCGTGAGAATTTTTTTTGTAATATGAGTTTGGCTTCCACCCGTCAAGACAAAGAACAATGCCTATTAGGCGAGTAAGGATTCACTCGTGGAATTAATATTGGTCAAATAGTATTTTCATAGTTCGATCTTTATTGTGAAAATCAAAATTAGGGTGATGCATTTTGACTATAGATAGTAGATCCTATTTGAGCTCCATTTTTTTAAATCCAAAATGCATTTGAAATAATATTTTGATGGAAAATGTGTGGTTAAAAAATAATGAAAAAGTCTTAAGTTTACGTATAATATTATTTTATTGAAAAATATATAATTAAAAATAAGAGAGAAAATACATTTTGAAAATAATGAAGATCAAATAAGAATTAGATAGCAAATATAGAAATGCATAAAAAGTCACCACATCTGTGTGACAGACCCCCCACCTATAGGGGGCACCACTTGGCGCCTCTGTCTGAACGTGTCACTGTTCATATAGCAAAACTTTCTGACAAAGTAAAATTTTAAATTATTAATAAATTAAATTAAATATTACTATATGTACATCAAGATTTATATAATGGATTACATAAAGTCACATTGCATTTTACCATTTGTTAGTTTAAAAACGCAATCAACTATTTTATTCAATCTTTTCTCTCAACAACATTTTATATAATCCATTATTTATACTTTTTAAATACAAATAGCAAAATTCCAAGAAGAATGTATATGTAGCAGCTTTGAAATTAAACTGATGGATTATGTATAACTATGTGGATAAATGATCACAAATCTTATTTTCTTGTTTGGTGTGAATGAGCTTCACTTTTTATGTAGTAGTAAACACTTTTCTCTCGCACACACTCACAGTGGATTTTTAGAGTGTGTTTGATAGAGATTAAAATCGGATTAAAATTGAAAAATTAGTCGTCATTGTTGACTTTTATTAGATGAGTATGACCCAATAATAGCTATTGATGCTACCAAAAATCGCACCTGTGTGACTTCCGAGCTT
>CAIGRN010072648.1:0-15620 GCA_903798345.1 Fraxinus anomala
CCCCCACCCCCCCCCCCCCCAAAAAAAAAAAAAAAAAACAGTTGAAATTTGAATTAATACCAGAATTTGAACATATCGTCTGAATCTTGGACGGATTATTGATTAAGGAAAATAATTGAAACCAAAGAGAGATAATCTGCTCTGATACACTAATTTTCTCTTTAAAATTTTGGGATCAATTGACTTTAATTTATAATTCACAACTTGAATGTTGAAACTAAAGCGCGTTGAAATTTTATAATTTTCCTCTCCTTTTTTTAACAAACTATGGCGTAAATTTTTCAAGAATAGCCCAATTTAGAGCGAGAAAATGAGAAAAAATATATATATTAATAAATAGTTAGAGGTGGTCACTTTAACTGGAATCCAAATATTTTGAACGCGAATCCAATAGCCCAGGTTAGATCTAAAAAATAGGAATTGAAATTGAGAATCAATCGGGTCCTAATGTTTCTAGAATCTTGAACTAAAGTAATGCTACGTGAACAAAATTGAGTTACAAAATTATTTGACAAGATGAGTGTTGCAAGATCTAGGCCGATAATTTTAAAACAACGTAATGAAATTTTTCAATCATTTTTAAAAATTCACATGATTTTTTCCACTAATTATGTAGACAGACTTTACTTATTAAGAGATATTTATTTGTTTCGGTGTAATGCTATGGGTACAAATTGGGTTACGGAATTGTACACATAGCATTGCTTCTCAAACTAAAATAAGTACATTTCTTTGAAATCGAATTTTTATTTTTTATAACTTTTTATTTTTTTATAATTTATTCACACTAACCCAATGAATCGGCCCAACTAATAACAAGTTAGCAAGGCCTAAAAAAATGTTGAAATATTTGCAAAGAACTAAGAAAGTTTTGGAATATGTATTTGGTGAAATATTTTGTTTCTTTTATTTTTTACTAAATATTGGAATATAATTTGTATTGTTAGACCGTAGTTTCTAAAAATAAAAAAATAAAAAAAAAGTTATGATTTAGAACCGAACCCAGCTAGATCAATTTATGAAGTACCTGAAGTATGGGTAGTTCCGATTATTAAAATATATTTGTACTGTCCGCCTATGTCCATGCCTGCATAACTTTCTTTCTTTCATTAATTAATATGTTATAATTCTAAGATATTAAAGTTCAATTAATCATGTTATATGTACATCATAGATCACATTAAAGTTTACACTCTTTCATGTGACTAGATCTTCACCATTTAGTTTAATCACAACCATCACATAACTATCTAAATTTTTGTCACATAGGGAGTGTGTCAAATACATAGTCAACCAACAATATCATATAACTTTATTCAACCTAAGAATTTACCTTTTTCAACCAAGCATTCCCAAAAATAATAATATTTTTTTCATTATAAATTGAAATAATAGAGCTCAAACAGGGGCATAATATAGGATGCGATGAGAACTATGGTACGGGAGCTAGCAAGGACAATGACATATTGATCGTGGATGAAAGATCAATAACTAAGTTATAAGCAAAGAAGGTCAAAGAAGCCATGAAATTACTTGTTCAAACTATGATGAATGAAACATCAATCACAATAAGTAAAATGACAAGTTTCATATTGAGCTTGGAAGAGGGAACAATGTGGATAAATTTGGTTCAAGCAACAGACGAGTGAACTGAATCGGGAAAGTTATGCGACTGCATAATGTAAATAGGCATGCGGCTGTATGTCTCCATACCGAACCAAAACTAAAGGCTGTTAATTGGCTTATGCAAACGCGTGCACGAAGCCTATGCGGCTGTATAGTTCTGGACGCGTTTTCTTCCAAATTTCACATAGATTTCTATTTGAGTTAAAATTCTTTTATGATATCTTTTAGAAGCAATTATGCTTTTAACTATATTTTACTAATTCCATATAAATATGATTATTCTTTTCATTATAAAACATACAATTTGAGAGATGTTATTGCAAGGCATATTGCTTTCAACTCGTTCTTCATTGAATTAATTCTTAATTATCAAGAATTAAATTTTTATGGCATTCAACAATTTAAGTAAGTGTCATTAATTTTATGATCATGGGATCAAGATATTGTTGGCGATTATCTTGATTCTTTGGTTCAATAATTTATTTGGCCGAACTTTTCAAACATTGATTCTTGACTTTTTTTTGGGTTTGATCTAATATATCGTGGGTTTCATAACTTCAATCGCTACGTGAGTTCGCAAAAGCTGGTATGACTCCAAAAATCAATGGTATATCATATAATTCATTGTTTGTTTATTTTTGTTTGAGTCTTCATTTTCATTTTTCGTATTCTTTATTTTTTGAGTCTTTCAATTCAATTAAAATACCAAAGAGAATTCAAAAAGTTGTTTGTGCGCTAAATTAGTGCCCAAATAAATTTCTTTTCGATTTGGGCTCTTTATTGAATTCTCACGAATTTAGTAAAAAAAAATTCAAAATTTGCCAAAAAAAATTGTCCGGTCCGAATTCAATAAACACTTTTTTTGAATTTATCATTGGTTTCTCAATTCAAAGTTCAAATTCATATTTTTTTGAATCATTTTAAATCACTTTCCTTACTCAATTTTTTATTTAAATTCCACAAGGGTTGAATTTTTTGATTGAGACCGAATTGATTCTTTGAAACGCTTGCAAGGAAGTATTGAGTGGAAAAAAAAGAATGATGAGACTAATAGAAGGAAAAAATCAAATTAAGTGATACACGAGTGTACACACGTGATGCACATATTATTTTAGATTTAGGATGTCTGACAGAGACGATTCAATTTCAAGCGGGAAGAATAGTCAAGTCATCATGACGAAAGAGATGATACGACAATTTGAAATATTATTTTGCGATATGAGAGAGAGAATTGATAGGCATGGGGCATGGATGGAGAAGCAAGACACATTGCTTGCTAATTTGTGTAGGGAACGATTTAGAGAAGTTCTTAACATAAGAGGCAAGGTAGGCGGTATCCTAGAGCGAATATTAGTGGTGAAAATGAAGCGGGTAGTGGAATTGATGATGATGCATTAGCGGAGGCTGAAATAGAAAGGATGAGAAATAGAGAAAATAAGCACGATAGGAGTGCTAGAGATTATGTTGGAGATGGAGTTGCTAGAAAGGTGGGTAATATTAAAATGATAATTTCTTCATTCAAAGGAAAAAACAATCCGAAGACATATTTGGAGTGAAAGAAGAAGATAGAGCTTATATTTGATTGCCATAACTACTCGGAGGAGAAAAATGTAAAACTTACTGTCGTTGAGTTTACTAATTATGTTATCATTTGGTGAGATCAAATAACAACATTTAGGAGGAGGAATCATGAAAGACATATTGAAACATGGGGAGAATTGAAGGCTGTCATAAGCAAGATGTTCATTCCTAAACAGTACTATATGGATCTTTATCCAAAATTAAAAAGCCTTTATCAAGGATATAGGAGTGTAGAGGATTCACAAAGAGATAGAGATTGCCATGATTAGAGCAAATGTTTGGGAAGCTATTATGGCCTGATTTTTAAATGGTTTGAATAGGGAGATAGCTAATGTGGTAAAACTACAATATTATGTGGAGTTGGAGGACATGATACATGTAGTTTTGAATGTAGAAAGACAGTTGAAGAGGAAGTGAGCAGGTAGATACCTATCGGGTTCTAACTTTTCTCGAAAATCGAAGTGAGATAACAATAAAGGTGATGAGACTTTTTCAAAAGGTAGAACTGAGCTATCGAAGGGAAGAAAGAAAGTTGCTAGCATAACTACACCCAAGACGGATTCTCAACTCCCTAAGAATCGGGATATCATATGCTTTAGGTACTTGGAATCGGGACATATTGATTCTCAATATTCAAACAAAAGGGCTATGATCTTACTAGATAATGGAGAAATTGTGAGTGATAGTAAGGGTGATTATGATGAAATGTCAAAATTGGAGGATGCTAGTGATGGTGAGAAAGTAGAGTATGTAGTGTGGGAGCTGTTAGTTACACGTTGAGCTCTTAGTGTTTAAATCAAAGTGAATGACATGGAGTAACAAAAGAAGAACATATTTTATACGAGATGCCACGTCTACAACAATGTATGTAGTATGATTATTGATGGAATAGTTGTACCAATGTAACTAGCACTACACTTGTTGAGAAATTGAGATTAATTATGCTAAAACATTCTAGGCCTGGCAAATTGCAATAATTGAATGAATGTGTAAAAGTTAAGGTGAATATGAGAGTGTTGGTGAGTTTCTCAATTGGGAGGTATAATGATGAAGTGATGCGTGATGTAGTTCCTATGCATGTCGGACATATTTTGTTGGGAAGATCGTGGCAATATAATAGAAATGTTATGCATGATGGGTACAAAAATAGGTACAACTTTACTAAAGATGGGAAGCCTATTACTCTTACGCCGTTAACACCATTTCAAATTTATTAAGATCAACTTAAATTAAAAAGTGAGGAAGAAAAAATAGTAAGAGAAAATGAGAGTGAGATTGATTTTTCACAACAAGAAAGTAAGAGAGAAAAAAATGAGATTGCTAATTGTGAGGAAAAAAGAGTAGAGTCACAAGACAGTAAAGAAAAAAAGTCTTATAAGAGGAAAGAAAAATCGAAAGTGAATTTTTTCGCAAAGGGGAGTGTGTTGAAGAGGATAGTAGTTGATAACTGACCTATGATCTTGTTGGTTTATAGGGAATTACTCATCAACTTTGATGAATATAAAACACGCCTCCCTAATTTGGATATTTCTTTGTTGCGGGAATTCGAAGACTTATTTTCGGAGGACATGCCTAGTGTGTTACTACTCATTCAAGGCATTGAACAACAAATAGACTTTATACTTGGAACTGTCATTCCAAATAGGTCGGCTTATCGGAGTAATCCCGAGGAGACTAAGGAACTTAAAAAATAAGTGGAATAATTGATGAGTAAATGGTATGTGAGGGAAAGCATGAGTCCATGTGACGTGTCGTACTACTTGTGCCATAGAAAGATATGACTTGGAGGATGTGCATAGATTGTTGGGTGATTAACAATATAACGGTAAAATATCGTCCCCTATACTTAGGTTAGATGATATGTTAGATGAATTACATGGATCATGCATATTTAGTAAATTGGATCTTAAAAGTGTCAAATCAGGATAAGAGACGATGATAAGTGGAAAACTGCTTTTAAGATTAAGTATGATTTATATGAGTGGTTAGTCATGCTATTTGAACTTACTAATGTACCTAACACTTTTATGAAATTAATTAACCATGTCTTGCGTGGATATATATGTAAATTCGTAGTAATTTACTTCGGTGATATCTTGGTATATAGTCAAGATTTAAATGAGTATATAAGACATTTAAGATGCGTGCATGTGGTCTTAAGGCAAGAACAACTTTATGCTAACTTTAAAAAGTGTACATTTTGCATAGAAAAAATTGATTTTCTTGATTATATTGTTAGTGCAAAGGAAATTGAAGTGAATAAGGAGAAATCAAAGCTATCAAGGAGTGGCCAATACTCAAGAGCATAACTGAGGTAAGAAGTTTTCATAGTTTAGCTAGCTTTTATAAGTGTTTTCTTAAAAAAAAAAAAATTAGCGCATTTGCCACACCACTCATGAATATAGTAAAAAAAAGTGTAGGATTTCATTGGGGTATTGCACAAGAACATGCTTTTAATATTATTAAAGATACTTTATGTACTGTACCGATTTTGTCACTACCTAACTTTAACAATATTTTTGAGATTGAATGTGATACCTCAAGAATAAGTATTGGAGTTGTCTTGATGCAGAAACGAAAGTCGATAGGTTATTTTAGTGAAAAGTTAAGTGGGGCAGCTCTCAACTATCATACCTATGACAATGAGTTGTATGCACTTGTTCAAACTTTGGAAACATGGTGGTACTACCATGGCCAAAGGAGTTTGTGATTCACACCGATCATTAGTTCTTTAAGCATTTAAAGGGTTAAGATAAACTAAACAAGAGGCATCCAAGGATGATGTAATTCATCGAGACATTTTCATATGTTATTCAGTACAAATAAGGTAAGAAAAATGTGGTAGCAGATGCATTATCGAGGAAGTATATACTTCTAACTTCTTTAGGTGCCAAGTTGCTAGGATTTGAATATGTTAAAAACACGTATACCAATTACCCAGACTTTTCTAATATATATGAATCATGTGACAAATGTGCAATAAATAGATTCTTTAGGCATGATGAATATTTATTTTGGGAGAATAAGTTGTGTGCATAGGTGTTCAATGATAGAATTTTTAGAGCATATAGTGGAGGTTTAATGGGTCACTTTGGGATTAATAAGACTTTGGATACGTTAAATGAACACTTATATTGCATAAGATGAAATTTATGTTGATCGGGTTTGTAGTAGATGTATCACTTATAAAAGGTTAAGTCTAAAATTTTACCTCAATGTTTGTATACGCCATTACCTGTATCTAGTGAGCCTTGGGTTGATATGTTTATGGACTTTGTGTTGGGTTTAACTAGGACTTAGAAAGGAAGAGATTCCATATTTGTGATAGTAGATAGATTTAGTATGATGACTCATTTTATTCTATGTTATAAAATTGATGATGACACTAATATTGCGGATTTATTCTTTAAGAAAGTGGTGCGCTTACATGGGGTACTTAGGAGTATTGTATCAGATATGGATGTTAAGTTTCTTAATCATTTTTGGAAGATTTTGTGAGATAAGTTAGGAACTAAGCTATTATTCTCTACAACTTATCACCCACAAATAAATGGGTAAATTGAGGTTGTTAATAGGATTTTGATACAACTATTGCACACTATAGTCAATAAGAACTTGAAGAGTTGGAGAATTACTTGCAATTAATAGAATTTGCATATAATAGGGCCACGCATTCTTCTACTTCTTATACTCCATTTGAAATTGTTTATTGTTTTAATCCACTAATACTTTTCGATTTAATTCATTTACCTGTTGATGAGGGAAGTAGTTTAGTTGGAAGATGATCGAGTTGGTAACATCCCTCCATGAAAAGGTACGGTGTCAAATTGATAAGAAAAATGAGTATTATACTTCTCAATCAAATAAGGGATGAAATCGCGTTACGTTTGAATCAGGAGATTGAGTTTGGATGCATATGAGAAAGGAACGATTTTCAGTTCAAGGGAAGTCAAAGTTGTAACCGAGATGAGATGGACCATCCAAGTGTTTGAAAAGATCAATGACAATGCCTATAAGTTGGACCTTTCAGATGAGTACAACATTTTTACTACTTTCAATATTTCTGATCTTTCCTTGTTTGATGCAGATGGAAATTCAAGGACTAATCATTTTGAAGAGGGAATAAATAATGAGAACCATGGTACTTGAACTAGCAAGGACAAAGACCCGTTGATCATGGATAAATGATCGATGACTAGGTCACGAGCAAAGAAGGTCAAAGAAGTCACGTGATCACTTATTCAAGTTATGATTAATGAAACATAAATCACAACAAGTACAAGAACAAGTTTCATATTGGACTTGGAAGAAGGAACGAGGTGGATCAATTTGGTTTAAGCAACAATCGATAAAGTTGAACGGGAAAACTATGTGACCACATAGTGTAAATAGGCATGCGGCCGCATGCCTCCATAGCGAACCAAAACTAAAAGCTGTCAATTAGCCTATGCGACCGCATAGTACATTTCTGGACGCGTTTTTTTTTTTTCAAATTTCTTCTAGACTTTTATTTTAGTTAAAACTCTTTTATAATATCTTTTTTGATATTTTTAGGAGCAATTATGTTTTTAACTAGATTTTATGGATTCTACATAAATAAAATTATTATTTTCATTAAAAATACACAATTTGAGATATATTGTTGCGAAACATATTGCTTTCAACTCATTCTTCATTAAATTAATTTCGAACTTATCAAGAATTAAATTCTTGTGGTGTTCAACAATTTAAGTAAGGTTCATAAATTTTGTGATCACATGGTCAAAATATTGCTGGCTATTATTTTGGTTCTTTGGTTTAACAATTTATTGGGTCAAACTTTTCAAACGTTGATTCTTGACTTTCTTGAATTTGATCTAATCTATTGTGAATTTCGTAACTTCAATTACTACGTTGCCTTTACTTGTATAACAAGGGGGATCAAGGCTGGCAACATACATAAAATACTCTCTTTATCTTAGGGTTGGACAAAACTATCGAACCGAACCGAATCGAACCGGACCCAAATCGAATCGAGCTATTTTTCGTAAGTTAAATACACAAACGGGTATCTAAATCAAGAATTGACGAATTTGGTTCGGTGCTTGGTTCTAGAGCAAGAACCGAATAATCGAGCAAGAACCGAATCTAAATAATTATTTTAAGTTTTTATATTGAATTAATTAAATTATTTTAATTATACATTGGTGAATTAATCTTATTGAACAACTTGTTATTTATATATTTTTAAATTGGATTACGTTAATTTGTAAAAACTACGAATGAATAAGTCCTTAGTTGTATTTATGTAGTGTTGTTGTAAATGTTAAAAAAATTAATCATGGTACCCGAATGATTTCATAATTATATTTGGATCCGACGGTTCCATTTATTAAATACCCGAAAATTTTGACTCGGTGCGATTCGATTCTGAAGATAATTGAATCGGACTATGTCAAGCCCTACTTTATCCAATGATTTAATTCTAATATTATTTTATGCTCTACAATGATTAAAAAGTAGGATTGCCAATCTGGCAAATTGTCACCGTGTATTGCCACGTATCACCCTATCTTCACATGAGACTGATTCACTTGATTTAAACTCCTTAAACATGGCCAATGATAGACCCAAAATCCAAGAGGGGCATGTAGCGCCCTGGATTTTGGCCCTGTTTTTATAGCAGTGTTCGATTCACTTTACGTAAACCTTTAGGATGCAACAATAGTTGGAATAGGTGAACTGTATTCTATTCTCAAGCGAAACCCATTATTTAGTAATTGGTGCATGTTGCCCCCCGGGGCATAGCTCAGTGGTGCAAAGGACAAGAGTGAGGTAGTCTCTGCTGAGCTGGCAGCCGCAGTGTGAGGGTTCGATTCCTGCCTCTTACAAGGTTTGGAATTGGACTCTTTGTGGGCACCAAAGTATGACAGCTCTTGTACCCTAGTTTGTTGAGGCACATCCCGCGATTTACCTCCTACACAATACTCTAGGGGCGGGGCGGTGGAGGGACCCTCAAGGTTGGGGTTTAACTTTTTTAGTAATTGGTGCATGTTTGCTTAAACACAAATGGTTTACTTATAAGTAAATGAATTAGGTTCAAATAAATAATTTTTATTAACCAAAGTTGAAAGTTAAATGTTACTTATTTTAAAGATAAATGATATATTTACTGTAGGTGCTAAATGTTAAAGATTAATAGAGTAAATTTTCAAAATGGATACATGAATGAAATTCGTACAAATATCCTACTTTTGTACAGAAAAACTTAAAATTATCTCATTTTACAAATTTTTTTTTTTTCAAATAAGACCTCTATTTCATTAAAAATCAATATTTTGCATTTACCTCATTTTATAATTTTATAATTTTAATGTAAAATTAATATTATTTTTCATTAAAAACCAATACTTTTATGAATTACACTTAAGGTAACATATGTGTTACTCTTATATTTATTGATTAATGTAAAAATATATCATTTTTTTTTAATTAAAAATGGCATTTTAGGGTAACATATATGTTAATGTGTGTTACTTTTTTATTAAGAACTCAACGTTTTACATGATTACACTTTTTTTACTATATATTACTTTTATTTAAAAATCAAAGTCTTACAAGAGTAACATTTTATGTTACTATAGTTTGTTTTTATTAAAAAATCAACGTCTCACTTATGACATTTGTACATCAATTGTGTTCACTTATGTTGACACTTGATATATTACCAAGAAATAAGTGGATTAAAAAACAGTTTTAATGGATGAAAAACTATTCTTTTTTAAGCTGTCAAATGAGACAATGACACGTGGCATGATGCATACAAATGTGTAAATCATGATGTACACCAAGCATTATTATCTTAGGTTGACGTGTAATATTATTTTATTGAATAATGTATTATTGATAAGGAGATAGAGAAAAATGAAATTTAATTTAATGGGGGCCAATCAAGGGCTATATATTGTTTATTACAAGATATAGGTGACAATTAGATTAATAAGATTCTTGGAATCTCATAATACTAACAAATAACCACTACGGTGGTGCAGCTAGTGTATGGTTGAAATATTTCGATAGTGTTCGTGCTTGTTGTCCTTATTTCCTCAATTTGGCCAAATTTTCGTAATATTTCATTCCTTAAATGATCGGACACACTTCTGTAGAAGTGGAAAATTGAAATTAGAGAGACGTTGGGCAGATGGTAGAATTAAGGGATATGACTTTATAAATAGTAGCTTCTCGCATCCTTCTCAACAATTGACCATGTTTCATTATCCAATTTGGTTGTAAGTGGGTGAGATAAGTGAATTGGGACCTAGGCTCTTTTGGGCTTAAATTGTGGACGAACATCTGGGGCTTAAAGAAGTTTATGAGGTAGCGCAAGTCGCGTTTGACATATGACAATTTCGATGAGTCAGATGGTTTGGAGGAGATGTAATTTTTTTAATGATCGTAAATTGCCACTTAGAATTTTCATGCGACACGTTAGAAAGGAGAGGAACGTTCTGATGAATGTTGGATGGAATGCAACATCTTAAAGTTGAGTGATCATTAGGAAGTAATTTAAAATTTGATGAGTAAACCATGACCATTCATATTCAACTTACTCATTACTGTGATTTCACTTCGATGATTTGGTTGAATTGTAATTTTTGTAATGAGCGTAACTTCTCACGTGGAATTTTTGTGCAACACGTTGGCAACGAGGAAAACCAAATCTGACAGATAATGAATAGAGTGAAACGTCTAAAAAATGAGTGATCATTGAGAAAAAGTTTGAAATTTCGTCGGCAAATCGTGACACGGTATAAATTGTGTGAGTAATGAATCATTTTACTCCAAACATGGGCATAATTTATTTGTAGATAGATTGATGATGCTGGCTAGCATGTAGTCCATATAGGGTGATCGATCGTGTGATATATCGGTGTAGGGTTCGATCGAATGGTATTCAATGACTTGATGGGATGGTGTGTGTGTATATATATGGCAGATGTCATTCAATTAAAACCAACTTTGTTTTGTTACCCTTCTTTTTCCTTGTCTCACGGAAAGATTATGCCTTTATTTGAAGAATCCACGCAATCCCAGCCCTCATTTTGGGTTTTCTTTGTCTTCCTTGTTTAACATGCAATCCTTTTTGTCTTTATTACATCATTGATATGTTCAAAGGAATTATTGTTACATATCGAGTTCTTTAATAATTATGTGTAGTTTGAAATTCTTTCTAACTTGTTTGAGTGCTTATAGTGTACCATAATCCATAAAATACCTAAAAATAAATAAAAGATTAGAATTATATTTAAAATCAAAACAATGCAAATTTAAACCTAAGAGATATCGAGGCACCTCTACAACTATTATAGGGTTAGGAAGCGATACAAGGCAATATGATACTAGCATTAGAGACGCGGATGAACTGAAAAAATGTTATGTAAATCTTATTATACATTCGGCATTGTGACGTTAATCCCAATGGTCTACACTTGCAACAGTTCGTATTTGCAAATTGTACCAAACTTCACAGTTGTTTGATTTTGATGAAAATCAAATTTTTAATAGATTTGATAAAAGTGATGAAATATTTGATCAAAAAATTGATAAAAATTATGAGTTTCATAAAATGTGTTATTGAAAATGAATTTAAGGAAAAATGATTCTTAAAAAGGGTGACCAAATGGGGTCTTCATAATGCGGATACCCATGTAATTTTATTTTCGTTAAATGTAAAGTCTTACTTTCTAGTTGTAAATAGATGTAGTTAATTATAAACTCAACTCACTTAATTATTATATTAATTATTTATTTTATCATTTATAACTCTCATCGTATAAATCTGACACTTTCACAATGACGACAAAATGGTTGCCACATCACATTATGTCATTCATTGTGTATATTTATTATGTATACTTAACATTTTCCATATAATAAATGTTATTATTGCTTCAGGAAAAGTAATTTTAAGATCAATTTTTTGCTGCTTTCATATTCAGACAAATTTTATATTGATTATTCCAAAATTAACTAATCAACTAAGAAAAGGTTAGATTTAAAAATATTGGTTCCGAGGTGACATGCTGCCTAAAATTATGTCGTATGAATGTAAATGTCGCACCATTTTGAGGGTAATTTAGGGTTCGTTTACAGGACTTTTACTTTTCGTAAAAAATCTTTTGGAGCAAAATTATCTTAATTTTGTTTGGAAATAAATTTAATAAATTTTTAAAATAGCTTCATATATCAAATGTATTTTTAGATAAAATTTTATTGAATCAATTTTTTTTAAAAGCCCTTCGAAATTTTAAAAAACTTTCAAAAAAAACTAGTCAAGACGATTGAAAAGTAGTTTTTAAATCTTAAAAATTGCTTTTAACCTTTGAAAAGTCACGTCAAACGAACGAGCTCTTACTTTATGGATATTCAATACCACAATTCGTACGTCATCAACAACAAAAAAACCATATTGCGGGTCCCATGTTAATAACCACTTATTAATGACTGCCACGTGAGGAAAAGGAATAAAACGGCACCGTTTCATTGACTATGATTCTTTAACGTGTCTAGCGGCCGACCCTTATGCCTACGTAGCGTAAGCGCCAAACTCTTCCACCGGTTTCTCTCTCTAGATCGACGGCTGATACACATCTTGAGCCACCCACTTTGATCTCTACCGTTTGTTTTGTTAATTTTTGGTTTAATTAATCCCTCCTTAGTCTATACCAGTTGATGCTTTGTAGTTGAATTCTAAGTTGCTGGTTGTTTAGGTTAGGCCTCCCTCCCCTCTCTCCCTCTACAAATTCCCATCGGAAATTCTCCATTTGTACAAATACCAATTTGATAATGGTAATGTTTTGCAGAAATATATTTCTCTCTCTAGACTTTGTATGACTGACTCAATTCAATGGGTTTTAGCAGGACATAATGGTGGTTCCGCCGTGGCTAGAGCGGCTGTTAAACACCGCCTTTTTCAGAGTCTGCCGGAGTCACGGCGACGCCGCCAGGAGCGAATGTAATATGTATTGTTTAGATTGCAATATTGACGCATTTTGTTTATATTGCCGTTCATCAAAACACGAAGATCATCAAGTCATTCAGGTAGGTGGGTTTTTTTTTTTTTGGTTGAAAACATCATTAATTATTACATGGAATTAATCAAGTTTGTTTGTGAATATGTAGATAAGGCGATCTTCATACCATGATGTGGTTCGGGTATCGGAAATTCAGAAGGTTTTGGACATAAGTGGAGTTCAAACGTATGTAATAAACGGGGCAAGGGTTTTGTTTCTGAATGAGAGACCTCAGCCAAAAGGTGGAAAAACAGTTTCTCACATTTGTGAAATTTGTGGGAGAAACCTCGTCGATGCATTTCGTTTCTGTTCATTGGGATGCAAGGTTAGTACGCACTAACATTCATGGATAAAGTTACTTTGCTGGAAGAATTTGATAGAAAACTTAACATAATTGCATGTAGTAGTAGATAATTGGATAAAAAAATTGACTGCATTTTAAACTGTCAAATGATAAAACATCACATGATATTATGTCAAATTTTATGTCAATCTTGATGATTGTTCATTCCTTGAAACCCTCATCTCATCACCATCGCCATTTATACGAATTGAATTGATTTTTATTTTATTTTATTTAAAAAAAAAATAGGTTGTAGCATTAAAGAAGAGTAATGAGGATGGAAATGAAAGGATATCAAGAAGAGTGATGGACGAGGAAGAATTGGAACAAGACACATACCGGCCCACACCTACTAAACCGTCTTCTAGTTCAAGAAGAAGAAAGGGTATTCCTCATAGGGCACCATTTAGGTCCTAATAATTAATTAATTAATTAATTAAATTACTTATAATTTGGGTTTTAAGGAATGAGAATAATTTGGAATTGTTATTGGGGGTCGCCATGCCAGCCAAGGAAAGGTGTAAATATGATTAAGAAAGTCTTTATGGAGTCCGTTTAATAATTCTGATTAATACATGCAATGGTATTCTTTAAATACAGTTATTTCGTTTTCCTTCGATTAAAACCAAGTGATATTTGCTTGTGTGTAACGAGAGTGGAGCCCAAGAATTTTCCATTAATTTTGTGTAAATAATGCTAACTTTAATGCAAAATATCCGACAAGATTATAAAGGAAAAAAAAGAAGGTAAAACATTNCGACAAGATTATAAAGGAAAAAAAAGAAGGTAAAACATTGTTGTATTGTTCGAAACATGTTTTATGGATACGCATCTGTATATGTTTGTTTGCACACGTGTTAAATTCGTTATACTTGTAAAATCATTTTAAAAAGTCGAAATTGTACTTGGGATTGGTCAAAAAGTGATGATTTGTTACTATGCTTGGTATTAGCAAAGTCATCGGCTGCTCAAATTGACAATTATCCATAGCATAGTAGTTATCATTAATAAATTTTGATAAAATTTGATGAAATGTGTGATTAAAAAATTATGGTTCCCATAAAATATATAGTTAAAGTTAACAATTAACTTTAACTTAAATTTTAATTAACTTTTTTAATTGAACCAATGTCTATCATTATTTCAAAAAATTATTTGTTACAATAAAATTTTCTATCAGACATTCACCCAATAAAATATTCTACACACAAACTAATAAAGTTACTTTACTTTTCAACCACATATTTTTTAAAAAATAATATTCATTATTCTATTTTTCTCTCAATAACGAAAGTCAAACACACATTTAATATTTGCACCAAATAAAGTTATGTATTTGCTTTTGAATTATACGCAAATTAGGAAATGAAGTATTGATTCTACTGCACTGAACAAGATAAGATATGTAGGAGAATGTTCAAAGGGGCAACAATCAAGCAGGACAAATACATACGGTTTTGCACCAAAATTTCAATTATATTGAAATTTCCAATTTAGCCCCTATTTGACATACATTTTTTCAAAACTAATTTTCAATCATACATTTTTCAATAAAATAATATTTTTCATCACATCAATAATTTTTCTTTACTTTTGAACCATATATTTCTCATCATATGACTATTTAAAATATATTTTTTCATCAATAATATTCATAAAATACACACTTATTTCAAGTAGGTCATATTTTATAGGAAAAATTGCAGTCACGATACCAAACATTTCACTTTTTATGCAGACTGATCCAAACCTTTAATTTGCACCTACGGTACCAAACTTTTCAAAAACTCTCACCTGGAGTGTAGGTGGATCCTTTCTGTTAGCATAAACATTAGTTGATCTAAGCAATGACTTTGGCCATAATTTTGACTAATTTTAAAAGGTTAAAATGATAAATTTACATTTTTCAACAAAAACCACAATTAGAATATATTAATACTTAAATTAAAAAAACAAAAATCAAAACAAAAATTAAAGAAAAAAAAGGTTTTCTTTTTCTTCTTCTTCCCTCTACCCCC
>CAIGRN010072651.1:0-22593 GCA_903798345.1 Fraxinus anomala
AAAATAGAGAGAAAATAGGTTGAAGGCATTCTCGTGTCCCTTTCGTGTGTTCTAGGGTTGATAATTATCAAAGGAACTTGTTTCCATAAGTAGTTGAACGGAATTAGGAAACCAGAAAATTTTTCCCAATTTGGCCTGGGCGGGCGCCGAGTAGAAAATGGGGCGGCCACCCAGGCATAAAAATTGACTTCTGTTAATGAAGTTTAGGGTCAGGCGGCCGCCCGACCAGCATAACTAAGCAACCTTCAGTATTTTAGTCGTATCTTCTTCTTCTAATATCTGATTGAGACGATTCAAGATGCGTTGGAAAGCTAACTCAAAGGGCTACAACTTTGCTTCAGATAATATCTTTCAATTCAATTGTTTACATGTTAAAAATGGGTCTAAATATGAGACTGAAAATCCGATGCATAACTTTTCGATTGGAAATTGATGTGTGATCCTACTTTGACGATATTTCATCCCTTTGATGTGTTCTTTAATCCAATTGACATCTTACACTCTCGAATCTTCATCTGAGGTTTGACATAAGTTTAGAGTATTTGCACTTTAAACTTTGACGATATTTCATCCCTTTGATGTCTTCTTTCATCCAATTGACCTCTTACACTCTCGAATCTTCATCTTGAGGTTCGACACAAGTTTAGAGTATTTGCACTTTAGTCCTCGAACTTTCATTTCCTTTCACTTTGGTCCATTTCCACTTATTTCTTCCAAATTACGTCATCTACATTAAATTGCCACTTAAACCAAAAGATGAACGTAATGAGTACATTTTGGCACTAACTGATCATATGAGCACATAAAATAAGGAGGAAAAAATATGCATTTTGCATTCCTATTAGTAGTGTAGAAAATAAATTGTAAAATCAAGATTATAACTCGATAATGTAAAAATAAAATGTAGAAGAGAAATGTATAGATTATAGAATGATGATAATGATTAGTAAATAAATTGTAGAAAGTGGAGTAGAATAGAGAATGAGAGATTGACAGTAAGTTTGGTAGAAAAAATGTTGTAATGAATAAGTATTTATAGGGAAGAAAAATGAAATGGAAAAAAAATTAAATAAAGGACCGAAACAGTCACTAACGGTCACTAAAATTTAGTGACCGTTTCGGTCCAACAGTGACCGTTCTGGTCACTATTTTTATTTTTATTATTTTTTTAACGAGCCATGAGTCGAGCCGGCTTATGACTCGTAAAAAAAAAAAAAAAAGCTCTGTGAGCTACTCGGCGAGCATGTCGTCTGGCGAGCCAGTCTGCTCGGCTGGTGTTTGGGCTCATTTTTGCCGAGCGACGTCCGCTCAGCTCGATTGCCACTTCTACCTGTACTATTTATCTAAAAGGCTTCGCTCTTACCATTAAACTAGACGTTGAGCTATCCATTAAATACAAGTATATAATATTTTGTAACTCATTAGCAATGTAGATAATTAGAAGGATTTAACCATTTATCCATGATAGTTGACCAAAAGACCCAAAGAAAAAGAACGAGTGAGATAAATATTGGAGAGTAACATGAGGAAAAGTGTCGACCGATTTATCTATCTCAAATTGAGAATATTTCAATAAGATGGTACTACGTACTCACAAAAATGAATTGTCCACTCATATTACAATGTATCAAATTTCAAATTATTTTTGGATGTTCAGTGGGTCTATCTACTCTTTTTTTCTTTATCTTATCACTCGATGTCTAAGATATAATGATTTGAATAATTTGAAATTTGAGATGTTCAATTTGAATTGACAGTCCTATCACATGTACATATAGCACTATAAATTTGACTTTATTTTATTTAGGTAATGAATTTTTAAAGTTTTTATTATTATTTTATAAAAAATGTGTGGTTGAAATTATATAAGAGAGAGAAAAATATATTTCAAAAATAATGAGAACCAAACAAGGGCTTACTCCAACCATTATAAAACCGTCACAACCATTTGTCAACCAAATGGTAAAGGGAGATGTACAAATTGTTGGAAAATAGTTATAAAAAGTTGATTTCTATCGAACTTTAACCAAATATTTGGATGGATCCCACATCTCGAATTTGGAAAGAAATGGGCCAATCATGTTCTGCACGTCAAGTAAATGAATTTAATATATTTGGACATAGAAAACTATTTCCAGATAAATGAGAAAAATTAGTGAATGAAGTAGGGCTAGAAAATACAATTTTAACTTAGAAAAATTAAATTTCCCATATAAGACCGTCGCTCGAGCGGCTGCCTAATGACAGGCGAGCGACAAAGTCTTTGAAATTATTGCTCGAATGGCAGGCTAGTGACAAACGAGCGACAGTGAACTTGGGCAACTTTTCATAAAACAAGTTGAATTTGGATTGTGTCTCTCTGGTTTGCAACCCTTCTACACCTATAAATAAGACTCCTTGGTGTTGTTTTCATTCACTCATATCTTATGCAATCAAAGCATTACATATAAACATCATTTCTTTGCCGAAATTTTGCATCAAAACCTTGTTTTATTTTCATTAAAAAAGAGGAGTACAAAGCAATCTGCTGGTTCGTTGTTCTTGTATTTTTGAAGTGCTCCATATATAAGACTTCAATCGTTGTATCTTGGGAGTTGATTGTCATAATTCATAGACACCTGTGTGAGGCAAACTCGATTTAAAGACAAAGAGTTTAACTCTTATCTCGATCATTTGCATTTCATTCCTAGGCGTTATTCTATCCCATTTTCCATTTATTTACATTCTATTTTCGGTAGGTTCGGTAAGTTTATTTTGCGTTAAAGAAATCACTCAATTCTGATTTACAAATAACACAAATAGCTCTACCCAAATTTTCTGTCCAATTTTTCATTTTTCATTTACTTTCCATTCTATTTTTGGTAGGTTTGATAAGTTTATTTTGCGTTAAAGAAATCACTCAATTCTGATTTACAAACAACACAAATAGCTTTATCCAAACACATTAGTATACTTTAAGTATTCTCTTCTTTTCTCCCAAAGGCAAATACTTGACTATCAGAGTGAAATCGACCACCACCATCCCATTTTGACGGCCATGGATACTAATCAATGCTTGTGGAGAAAAGAAGAAAAAAACTGCCAAACAACATGGCAGACTTCCCCGCCCCCACCCAAACTTGGCAAAAAGTCGGTCGATAATTTTCACCATCAAAAGCATATGTCAATTTATATACGTACATGTTCATGTTTGTGATATCTTGTTTGAAAACTAGAGGTGCTGATTGATGAAATCTAGATCAAAGTGGAGCCAAAGAAATAATATGTTGTTGGGATTTCCTTCCTTAATACTACTCACGAGTTTGATCGAACAAGCACAAAACAATAAAGACTATAGAAACAGAAAGTAAACGACAAGAACACAAACGATTGTTGACCCAGTTCAGCCAAATGGCCTGGTCTGGGGGGCTCAGGAACAACCCGTTCCACTAGTGCAAATTGCCTTCCAAAGAGAGATCAGTTACATCAAGAACCACTCAGAACGTATTTTGGTCATCGATCCAAAGATCTGGCAATATAGAGTTCTAAACCCACAGATCTAATCAAACAACTGAGAGATAATCTATACAACCACAACCACTAATTTAGGCCTGAAGAATACACAAGATTAAACTCTTAATCTACTAGATCTATTACATTGGACTACTCAAGATGAAGAAGATTACAGACTCAAAACAAAGGAGCCAAGGAGAGAGAGAGAGAGAGAGAGAACGGAGAGTCTAGAACGTAAGGTAGAATAATAGCCCAAATAGTAACTCAACAGACGATATTAGCCCAATATTAGATCTCAGCCATTGATTTCATCCAACGGTCTACATTATTTCAAACTAGCACAATCCGAGTGAATCACTTAGCTGTCAATAAGTGTTTGACACTTAGGCAGCTGAAGCAACAAATTAATCAGCCAAGTCAATTGACATAAATAGCACCAGTCTAACAGTGTTTTGAGAAACACAACTCTCACATTCTCACCTTAGTTCTTAATAACACTCTCTTGGTTGCGAAAATTCACATGGAAGGCTATTCATCATCACTGCCCTGTACCTGCAAGAAAATTACCCTGTGTCAATATGTAACAAAGACAAACACAACTTATACTTTCCAACATGCAATATTTTTGTCCCCATATCTGAGGGATTTTTGTCAGTGTCAGTTTTTCTCTAATAAAATGATACTTCACTTCAACATATTTTGACCTCTCATGATAGACAGAATTTTTGCTAAATAATAAAGTACTTTGACTATCAGTGAACATTATAGGAGTATCATGCATGAAAAGTTCAATTCTTTTAAGATTCATTAAAGCCAAATACATTATTTAAAAGCTTCAATTATGGCTACATATTCAGCCTTAGTTCTGGATAAAGTAACTAAAGGCTGTAACTGTGATTTCCATGTTATGCAGCAAGATGAACATTCACAGATTTGCTATCTTTCATACCAAATTTAGTTACAATTTTATTCAAATATGCTTCTTGTGAAATAGTTAACCTACTTTCAGTCATATTTCTATTTATAACCATCCCAAAAATCTTTTTAGCATTCCCTAAATCCTTCATGTCAAATTCAAATTTTAAAAAATCCTTTAACTTCGTAATTTGAGACTTGCTAGGACCAACAAAAAGTATATCATCAACATAAAGCAGCAAGTAGACTTCACACCCACTCTAAATGTTATTATAGTATAAGCAAACATCAAATTCACTTCTTTGAAACCATATTTTCAACACATAGGCATCAAACCTCTTGTACCATTATCTTGGGTTTTGTTTCAGCCCATACAATGATTTTTCCAACTTACATACATAATCAGATTTACCTGTAGCCACAAAACCTTATGACTGACTCATAAAAATATCTTATTCCAATTCCCCATGTAAGAATGCAGTTTTGACATCAAATTATTCAAGTTCCCAATTGAATTGAACAACAAGAGCCCACATCAGTCTGATTGTCTTATACTTAATCACAAGTGAAAATATTTCATTGTAGTCTACACCCTCTTTTTGAGTATAACCTTTAGCCACTAACTTGGCTTTAAATCTCACAGGATCACTAGGACTAAGACCCTTTTTCAGTTTGTAGATCCATTTACATTGAACAAATTTTTGATTTTTAGATTTTTTAATCAATTTTCACGTTTTATTATCACTCAAAGATTGCATTTCTTCCTACATGGCTTTTAACCAATTCTCAGAATTCTTTCCATTAACTGATTCTTCATAAGAAACATGTCCAGTTTGTTCAAGGACTTCACCTGAGACTAGTGCAAAGTCTGTTAGGTTGAGGGATTGATACCTAGGGTTAGGCCTGATGTGCCTTCTCTCCTTATCCCTAGTTAGTTGATAATCTTGATTAGATGGCTGAACATCAGTTTGTCCAGGTTCAATGTCATTCTGCGGTTCAGTCACCTCAACAGGTTCAGATTTTGTCTCTGATTCATGATGTGTAAGATTATTTTCATCATTTCCAGGTTTAGTCAAATCAAATTTAGCAAGCTTCACCTCAGTCCGAACAGTTCTTTTAGTTTTAGATTTGTTTGATTTATCAGAATTCTGTTTTAGGCAGGGAGTTTTAGATTCATTAAAGGAAACATTTCTGCTGTTAATAATCTTGATACCTTGAACCCCTAAACCCCATAACCTATAACCTTTCACACCCTCTGGGTAGCCTAACATCACACATTTTACAGCCCTAGGCTCCAGTTTTCCTCTGACTGATGTGCGTATGCAGCACATCCAAAAACTCTTATGTGATTTAAATTTGGAGGTTCCCCAGTCCACAATTCCTATGGGGTCTTAAAATTTATACTGCTGGAGGGTGATATATTAATCAAATATGCTACAGTATATCCAGTTTCAGCCCAAAAACCTTTGGCAAGGCTAGAGTTGATTAACATACACCAAACTTTATTCATTATGGTCATGTTCATTCTCTCAGTGACTCCATTCTGTTCAGGTGTGTATTTAATAGTTCTATGCCTTACTATTCCCTTTTGCTTACAAAAGTTATCAAACTCAAAATTGCAGAACTCAAGCCCATTGTTAGTTCTTAATGTTTTTAATTTCCCCTAACTGATTCTCAACAGACTTAAGCCAGGTTCTGAATTTCCCAAAAGTTTCAGATTTAGCTTTCAAAGGATAAATCCAAACTTTCCTAGAGTAATCATCCACCAAGGATAAGAAGTACTCACTTCCACCAAAAGTGGAATGCTTCTCAGAGCCCCAAAGATCAACATGAACATAGTCAACGGGTCTGCTAGTTCTATGTGAGCTTGCTTCAAAGCTCACCTTATGGAACTTGCCCAACACAAAAGTCTCACAGAAGTCCATATTTTCAATGTATCTTTTCCAAGTAATTTTTGATTACTTAAAGATTTCAGCCCTTTAAAACCAATATGACCCATTCTATTGTGCCACAATTTAGTCTTATCTTTATTAACTATAAGAAGACTAGAATCAGGTGTTGTTTCAGCTTTACTTTCAAGATAGTATAGTCCATTTCTTTTAGACTCTTTCATAACTATTAGAGATCCCTTCATAATTTTCAGGACTTTATTTTCAGATTTAAAGGTATATCCTTCATCTTCAAGAGTCCCTAAGAAAATAAGATTTCTCTTCAGATTTGGGACATATCTTACATCTCTGAGTTGCCTGACAGTGCCATCATACATTCTAATGGCAATGTCATCAATCCCAATCATAGTCTGGGAATTATTGTCTCCCATATAAACCTTCCTAGGTTCAGTTTCTTTGTAATTATAGAACCAGGACTTTTCAAGGCACATATGAAAAGTACACCCTGTGTCTAGAATCCAATTTTTATCAGATTCTTCCTCAGACACATTTAGGACATGTAAACTATCAAGTTCAAAAGCAATGGCAGCATTACTCAGCGTTACTCAGATCAGTATTGTTTAGGTCCTTTTGTTTCTTTTTCCAATCAAAACAATCCCTTTGAAATGTCCTAACTTTCCACAGTTATAACATTTCTTGTTATTTCTGTCTTTAGACTTAGATCTCATTTTAGATCTTCCTCTTCCCTTTTTATTATGGAAATTAAATTCTTCTCAGTTCTTCCCCTAACGAACAAACTTTCTTCTCTTGAATTAGTTCTATGATCTTTCTTTAGTTCTAATTCTCTAGACTTTAATTTATCCATTACAATAGCTTGTGTGAGAGTGCCCCTACCATATTTTATGGCATTTCTAATATCTTCGTAGGATTTGAGTAAAGAATTTAGTAATATGACAACTAAGTCCTCATCTTTAAACTTCTTATCATTATGTGCTAAGCTCTTAACAATTATGATATAATCACTTAGATTCCCTTCCAAATCCTTCTCAAGGTCCATCTTGAAACTGAACAGCTTTTCTAATAGATATATCTTGTTAGGCAAAGTTTTATTTAAGAACAAGGCATCTAATGCAGCCCATAAAGTTCTAGCAGTTTCAGTACTATCTACTTATCTAACAACATTATCAGATAAATGCAAAATTATAGAACTGTAAACGATTTCATTCATCACTTCAATTTCAGCAGGTTTAGCTTTCAACTCATCAAAAAATGTTTCAGGATCACCAATGGCCTTTGCAACCATTTGTTGGACCCAAATGACCCTCATTTTCTGTTTCCATATCGAGTAATCCCCATTTCCATCGACATGTGATAATTCGACCTTCGAACCCATTACAGATTCTGTAAAAGTGTGGCTTGTACTTGTGGACATAACAAAAAATGTTTTTGAAAAATAATTTTTGGATGATCAATGTAAAAAAAGAACACGGAGTCAAAAGATTCAGAAATTGAAGTACTGTAAGGTAAATAGTTTTACAATAATGAATTCAATTTGATCAAGAAACCCCAGTCAGATGTAAGTGTAGGTATGAATTGAGCTCAGGCAGTTCAGAAATATATGATACAAGTATATATATTTTCAATATTACAAATCAATCACTAGAATTCACATACATGTAATCTACTGATCATATATTATTTCAAGAAAAAACCCCAAACCAGAATTTAAAGACAAGTTTGAAATGATCTTACCAATTACTGTTGAAAAAGAGTAAAGTTAACCTCAAGCCCTCAATCGAACTCAATCAGTCAGAGCCAATCAACCGGTCAACAGCCCACAACATACACATAAAAACATAAGGAATCAGTACAGATCAAAAACAAGATGCCAAAGAAGTAATATAGTCTGTTTAGACCTTTGAATGTATATATCACTACAAAAAATCCCAAAAAAAAAATATTATGGAAGAGTACGACCAAACCCTAATCAAGCTCTAATACCAGTTTTGTTGGGATTTTCTTCCTTAATACTACTAACGAGTTTGATCGAACAAGCACAAAATAATAAAGAATATAGAAACAGAAAGTAAACGACAAGAACACAAACGATTGTTGACCCAGTTCAGCCAAATGGCCTAATCTGGGAGGCTCAAGAAAACCCCGTTTCACTAGTGCAAATCTCCTTCCAAAGAGAGATCAGTTACATCAAGAATCACTCATAATGTAGTTTGGTCATCGATCCAAAGATCTCGCAAAATAGAGTTCTAAACCCACAGATCTAACCAAACAACTAAGAGATAATCTATACAACCACAGCCACTATTTCAGGCCTAAAGAATACACAAGATTAACCTCTTAATCTACAACATCGTTTACCTTTCCCTAATAGTGTTCATGTCTCTCACTCAATATTTGAACTCATTCACATTGATATTTGGAGCCCCTATCAGGTTGAATCTCTAGATGGATCAAGGTATTTCTTGACCATTGTAGATGATTACAGCAGAACCACATGGACTTTCCTAATGAGAAACAAATCCCAAACTCGAAACATTATCCAAAATTTTTATCATATGGTTGAAACTCAATTCCATGACAAAATAAAAATTATAAGGTCTGACAATGGGATAGAATTTACCATGATCGATTTCTATAATTCTAAAGGTCTCATACACCAAGTCAGTTGCTTCGAAAGACCTCAACAAAACGGCATAGTAGAACGTAAGCACCAGCACTTACTAAATGTGGCCAGAGCTCTTAAGTTTCAAGCCAAACTTCCTAATAAGTTTTGGGAGGAATGTGTCCTTATAGCCACGTTCATCATTAATCGTGTTCACAGCTCTTCCTTGGCAGACAAATCACCTTATGAATTTTTGTTTTCCACCAAGCTTGTCTATAATCACCTACGAGTATTTGGATCTCTATGCTATGCTTCCACTCTTCAAAGAAATAGACACAAATTCGATCCTCGTGTCGTCCCTTGCGTTTTTATTGGTTATCCACCAAATATAAAGGGGTACAAGCTGTATAACTTACTCACACATGATATATTTGTATCCAAAGATGTTATATTCCACGAAAATTTATTTCATTTCAGTGATCCTACATTCTTGAATGCTCTTGAGTGTTCTGATGCCATTTCCAATTCATCATCACATCTTCCTCTCTTTCCTACTTCTTCATTCCCTTTTCCAGAACCCTCAACTTATGTTCCTTCTTCTACATCTTACCATCACACTCAGGTGCCATCAGGAGGATTCCATAATTCCCCTTCTCAGGCTCCTTTAATCTCTTTCCCTGTACCTCCATCTATCTCTTCTCATCAGTGACCTATTCATTCCAACTCTCTTTGCAGATCTACTAGAACAAGAAAGCCACCTAGCTACCTTTAGCAATTTCACTGCAATCTTGCCACTCAACACTCTTCCAGTCCATGTCAAACAGCTGGTACATCCTATCCCCTATCCATTAGTTCAGGTTATGATTCACTTTCATCAGAACACAGGGCCTATGTGTTGTCACTTTCCACTACTTCTGAGCCAAGAAGCTTCTTAGAGGCTTCTCAATCTCCAACTTGGTGTCAGGCCATGGATGCTGAGTATCAGGCCTTGGTTACTAACAATACATGGACCATTACTAAATTACCTGACAATAAGAAACCCGTTGACTCAAGTGGGTTTTTAAAATCAAGCAATCCTCATTTATGTACATTGAGCATTTTAAAAGGTACCTTGATAATCAATTCAAATTGAAGGACTTAGGGATCTTAAAGTATTTTCTGGGACTTGAAGTAGCAAGATGCCCTAAAGGAATTTCTCTGCGCCAACGCAAATACACATTGGAAGTGCTTGAGGATGTTGGATATTTGGGCTCAAAGCCTGCAAAATGTCCCATGTTGTAGAATATAAGCTAACTAAGGATGAGAGAGAGTTAATTGATGATCCAGAAATGTATAGGAGGTTAATTGGCAGATTGTTGTACTTAACTATCACAAGGCCATATATGACCTTCGCAGTACAGGTTTTAAGTCAATACCTTGAGTCCCCTAGAAAGCCTCATCTGGATATTGTACATCACTTACTCAGATATGTGAAAGGAACACCAGGACAAGGTCTGTATTTTACAGCAGATTCCAACCTTGAACTTAGAGGTTTTTGAGATGCAGATTGGGCCTCTTGTACAGATACCAGAAGATTAGTCACTGGCTTCTGCATGTTTCTTGGAAATTCCTTGATATCTTGGCATTCGAAAAAACAACATACCATTTCGAGGTCCTCAGCTGAAGCAGAAGATAGGGCTATAGTTGTAGCAGTCTATAAGATAATTTGGCTCAAGAAAGTGCTGGCAGATTTGGGAGTGGACCATCCTAAGGTAGCTCTTCTATTTTGTGACAACCAGGCAACATTATATATAGCAAGTAACCCTGTCTTCCATGAAAGGACGAAGCATATAGAGTTAGATTGTCATTTGGTAAGGGAGAATGTGCAATCAGGTGACATAAAAACCATGCACTTGTCCACACAAAATCAATTAGCAGACCTACTGATGAAAGCATTAGCAGGAGCCAGGTTTAAGACCTTATTAACCAAGATGGGTGTCTTGAACATCCACTTACCATCTTGGGAGGAGTCTTGCAGTGCATAGAAGCTAAAACATTTATATACTTAGCCATGCTTCAGTTAGCAGTTAGTTGAAGTTGTTAAAGTTGCTGAGCTGTCTAAATACAGCTGGCTGTTAGCTTACATGTGATTGTGTATATATATATATATCCTGTAATCTTCTTCAATCATAATTAGAAAATTTCCTTCACATGCATTCTCTCTTTCTAAACTGCAGAGCATATTCTCTGCATTTAGGTATAAGATTCTACAAAATCAAAAAGCACTCAACAATAAAACATCAACCAAAGGTAAATACAGGAGGAAAAATGACTTGCCTTGTACTATGTAGATGAGTTGAGGAACACTATTGTAGTGAGGCAAGAATAGGCCTTAACAGCTGCACTTGAACTCCTTATTTTTCAAGTCCTAGTACTCACTGTATCCGATGTTAGAATCAATCTTCTGGGTACTTGAGCTGCGAGTCTCTCAATTCTGCAATCAGTTTTGGCCCTCAGCCTGTGTTACTGCTGTTGCTGCTTTGGCTGCAAGTCTTGCCATAGAAATTGTTGCTGGCTCCCTAACTGGGCAAGACAGCTACCAAAGAGAAAAGGCAAGGAAAAAACTAAGAGAAAGCAAAGAAAGTTTAGCCATGGCGATTTTTGAGTAGCATTACTGCGTATAATACTGTATAAATGCATGGCTAATTATTTTGATCTGGTGCTGGAATCTCGACCAAGGTTTTCAACTAGTTCTATAATTCGTTTGGCACGGCTTAGGAAAAATATAAGTTACCTTTTTAAATTATATTTTATATGCAAATATATATGGACAATTTAATTTTACTTTAATTTGAAAAGTTCGTATTTATTGAAATTACATAAAAATCTTTTTAAACTTGGCCAAACATTAATACAAGTATGTGGTAGACATTCTTTGGCTGCTCCCCGAGTTTTGAAGGCATCGACAAGCAGGGGGGACCCGGGGGGTCATGTCACCCCCAACTTTTGAGATTATTTTTTATAGGGTTTTGCTTGTGGTACATTGAGAGTGACATAAAAGTGTCCATAATGGACACCCGTCACTCCCCTATTGCCCACCAATAGGGGGTGACGGGTGTCCATTTTGGACACCCTTATGTCACCCCTATGTACATATATCATTTTCCTTTTTTATAAAGTCGTGTTTGGTATCGATTGAAATCTAAATTTTAATTTAAATCAAAATTAACAATTAATTTTAATAACATATTTCATAGAATCCATAATTATTTATCTTCTATCAAAATTTACTAAAATTTGATTTTAATTTTCACCAAACATGGGCAAAATCAAAATAAATTTGATTTTTTTTCTCTTTTCTCTTGTTATTTCTTACTATTTTCCTCACACTTTTTAACAAAATCTTAACCCTTCTAATTTTTTAAAATTTCTATATAATTTCTCTACAAATTATCACATTTACTACAAATTTTCATTTTCCAATCAAATTTTCAAGTAATTATAACCAAAATTTGCATTTTCTCTTATCAAACTGTGTATATAGAATGTGTCTGAATTCATTATATCCAATTTGACTTATATTTAACGATTTCTGTATATCTGATTGATTATNAAATACATTATAAGATTTTTAAACGTAAATATACATTTTCTTGTGATGAACAAAACATTAATAAAATGACCCATCAAAATCAAATGGATGAAAATGATTAGCAAAATATTAATAAAGAACTATATTTTAAATGTAAATCTACATTGTCTCGAGTCAAGTATGAATCATTCAAAACTCAAGAATAAAGTATTCGATTTGTACAAAGTTTGATTGTATCCCCTAACTCAAAATGTCTGCGTCCGCCCCTGTCGACAAGCCCACATTTTTCTTTTGAAACTAGTCTTTAATGTGTAATGATTTTCGTACTTTTATTATTTACATTTTTCTTCAATTAGACATCTATGTTGTGATTGTATATTTTTTCTCTGAATATATTTTCTGTGGAAAAACTTCTGTTATTTTCTAAACTTGATGTGCATGTATGAATCGTGAAATGACGTTTTTACTCTCCCCCAGGAATTTTTTAATGGGACCTAAAATAGTTTGGCGTATTTGCAAAGCATTTTTGGTAATGAAAAGCCATTAAAAAACGAACGAGCCAAATATGGTAAATAGAAGTACTTTTTGCCTTTTAATTGTCTTTTTGATATCATATCTTTTGGCTTATGTTCTTTACTTGACAAGGTAGGTATTTGGTATCATATAGAAGTATTCACCATAAATTTAATAATGCATCCTTCGGATTGAACCATTAAACCATGAGTTAAAATTAACTAGTGAAAAATGGTTTATAATGAATCTAATAATAATTTTTTATCATGAAAAACCATTCATATATATAGAATTACAATCACCATGCACGAAAAAAAAAATGTAAAAACTAAGTAAAAAATGTGTAAAACCCTTCAAAACGATATCAGAATTCAGAAACCTTATGGACAAATTTTTATACTGGGCGCCGGCCCAGTTCAACAAATTGGCCACTGTAATTGCAACACATAATATGCGGCTGCCCCGCCTTAACTTTCGGCCTTCACAGTGTTTTGTTCTCGTTTTGTTTTCTCTTTTTTCTCACATAGTTAACCACTTACATTACTTTCAAAATCACTCCTCATTGTTAACTTGAATAATATCCAACAATAGGTTCCTGGTACCATACAGAGTTATTCATGCAAGCTTTGCAATACACCTTTCGGAAAGTAAACTCATTAAACGACGAGTTCAATACGTACTTACCAAATAGTTAATTCCCTTGTACCAATGAAATTATGATAATTAAGTATTAATATATAATTTTTAAATCAAAATCTCTTGGAGTGTTTCATGACAATGTTTTATTACAAATAAAAATAAAAATATAATATAATTTAGGCGAGGAGCTACACGTGACCTCCAACAAAAGATAATAATAAGACTTATCCCAACCAATCTGGGAAATACACGAGAAATCTCAAACTGGAGCCTTATTAGTTCAATAAATATAGGTTGCTGAAGGTGCTAAAATGAAACCTGAAAATTAATAGCAAACATTTCAATGACAGATCTTATTTGGAAAATGAAACACTAGAGGTACCTCCTCAACAATTATTAAAGCTGATTTCTATCACTCAGTGGCACTTGCATTCAACTTAAAGTGTGATAGTAATACTCCATCCATGCCTCTAGTGTTTCGAGTCACAAGAATCTCTTCACTGGTGATTTCTCTGTAGATGGGTGGATTTCCTTCAGACAATAACTCCTTGATTGGTCCATAAACTTTAGTTTTACTTTTTTCGTGATAATGCAATCTGAAAAAACTTGCCACTGAGATTCTTGGCCCTATAGTCTTTGCCAATACTCTGTGGTAAACACTTTTGAACTTGGCGTTGGTGACGAGCTGCAGAAAAAAAAGCTAAGTTGAAAAAAGAAAAAAAAGAAAAAAAAAAAAATTCGTTGATCAAAGGAAGCCATACAATCAAAGTTAAGTTACAGTTGCCTTAGTGATAGGTCCAATGTCTAGCTGGCACTTATCATCGACACATGTCACGTCTTAAGTCTAATAAGGAGTTTGGGACTGGTCATGTCAAGGCCATTAAAAAGCGTAAAAATAAGGTTTCTTATTTTTATATATTTTTTAAATTTTTAAATCAATCTATAAAATTATTTTAATAATCAAAGAAAAAACATAAAAAAAAATTCCTAAAAACGTAAAAAACTCCTAGGCAAGGAAAAAATAAAAATAAAAAAGTCCCGAGGCGTTTTGCGCCGCTTCATGTTTAGGTGTCGCTTTCTAGAACACCGTAAGATATATGTTGTAGCTCGAGAGAGATACTTGCCTCCATAAGGTCTCCAACATTTACAACTAGAGCTCCAGGCAAATAAGGCACATCTACCCAGTGATTCTTGTGGAGAACTTGGAGACCACCGATTTGGTCTTGTAGAAGTACAGTCAAGAAACCGCTATCAGTATGTTTACTGAGACCCAATGTCAAATCTGGTTCGGGGCATGCAGGATAATAGTGGCCAATTATGAAAAGCCCCTCAGCACAGCCCATGTTTCTCAAGTGATTGGGGTCTAGTCCCAATGCCTCTGAGATCAATTCAAACAGAGTGAACCCCAAATTCATTACTTCATCTGAGTATTTCATCATTATATCTCTGCATTATATATATATATAAAATTGTATAAGCCAACTGAAAGTAATAATTATCAAAATCAAAATTTACATGCATATATGCCTGCATGCTTCTGGAAGTTCTTCAGGTGCAGGAGGATCAGGAGACATAACAAAGAAAATGGTGTCCCTCCAGTTAGCAGAACGTGCTTGGTATAAATCAAAGTTGCTATTAAAACCAACCTTCTTCTTATTATCCCGCGAATAATACGGCATTTTCACCTCAGTTTCTAGCTCATGAAATCCTTTTATACCTTCAATTACTTTCTCCATGGTGCTCACTGGAATCTCATGATTGACGATCTGGAGAAAGCCCCAGTTATCACAAGCATCTTTAACTTTATTAACGATTTCTTTACGCATTGCGGCATCATTCTTTAAGCCTTCAAAATCAATGACTGGAAGATTGTACTGACAAACATTTCCGGAGATTGGTTTCTCTTCAATTATAGGTTGATCCAGCACAAACATACGTGGGATTTTCGACACCCCTTTTACGAGGAGCCCCTTTACACCAGCTTTTGATTCTTCAAATGCTTGGATTTCACTTCTCCTATCAAATTCAGCCATGTTCTCTGCTTGAACTGCGATGATATCCGTAACTTAGATTATTATCATTCCCATGTATGGATATATAGAAGAGAGTTTTGTAAGCAAGCAAAACTGACCGTACACGTGGAAGCATTATATAAAACCAAAGTTGCTATTTCAAATGGAATTGTTTACATTAAACGTGCAACGCGAGGCTCTATTTTATAATAATATTGAGACATTCATTGAGATTTATTACAACTAGAAAGGCATCTTTTACTTTAAATAAATTACACAAACCTTCTTATTTTAACTTTGAATAAAGTATACTTCTGATTATGTTTATGATAACTTTAGAGATAGCCCTTCCCTTTTTTAAAATTACACAAACCTTCTTTTATTTTAGGATTTGAAAAATGCTTACCTTTATTGAAGTTTACGATAATTTCATAGACACAACTATATTTTCAACACAAACCTCTGGATGTTAAGTTTTAAATAACACATACCTCTATTGACTATTTTTCTTTTGCATGTGAGTATAAATAATAGTAGCAATACTTAAAATACATTTTACGAAATTTTGTTCTTCTTATGGCTCTAACAATAATGTGATATCTAAAATGTCATTTTAACACTTCCAAATTAATCAACAACAAAATATTATTTAGACAATCCAAATCATCAAAAATAAATGAATATATAATTTGATTTGAGATACTCAAAATACATTTACATATGTCAAAATAATTAACATAGTCAAAATGATATCCTAATAAAACAAAATAACAGACTTCAGTTTGATTATAAATCGATCGCTTTATACAAAATGTAACAAAATACTTAAGAAGTAAGGCATTTGTAGTGTTCATTCAAACTCCACTTGATCGACCATTCAACAACTTCATTCTTTAATCAGCTCTGAGATGATAGAAAATAGTTAAAAAATTTCGAACATGTGAATATTTGAAAACTACATCCACGTTATTCATCACCTCAAAGAAGAAAGCATCTGGCTCACAACAATAAAATTTAAGTATTCATTTAAGATGAAATCACAACTAAAATCCCCCCATCTTTTGTTTCCCATCATAATTATTCAAATCAATTAAATGTTGAAGTATTTTTGAAGAACTGATGATCTAAATAATAGTTTGTTATTCATTTATATGGAAGAGTCACAAGATGGAAAAAAGTTCGTAACGCTGTATTAAGCTTTACTACTATTATTTATTCTAACGTGCAAAAAGTGTCCAAAGAAGGTATGCATTCTCAAAAACTTGAGATAATGAAGGAATGTGTAATTTTTAAAAATTGAGAAGGTGTCTCGGAAATTATCATAGACATCAAGGGAGATATGCATTATTCAAAATTTAAAATAAGAGAGATTTTCGTAATTTTTGAAAAAGAGAGGATGTCTTTGAAATTTTCAAAAACCTTGGACAGGTATATGTAAGTTGCCAAAAAAAAAAAAAAAATACTAGCCACCCCATTAAAGAAAAAATGGTCAGAATAGCTATGTAGTATTCAATCATGCTACAAATATGTAGTTTTCTATTTGATTTGACTCCATTACTTCAATGATTTCCAATGTTTAATACTCAAACTAATAAAGTAATGGAAATATATTTAACAAACGCACAAAGAATAATTTGCCCAAATTGAAACAATGTGTGATAGCTAGGCTGACTTGGTATTATATATGATCTTCAATAATATAAAATTGTTGAATAATATTTTTTTTGAGGAATTTTCACTCTCTTTAAATCTAGAAGAGAGGAGATAGAATGTTAGTGAATCTTAGTGAACTGAGTACAATGTGTTAGACAAAAATCGATTGAGAGCAATTATGCGGAAATGAATTGGATCGAAAAATCGAAATACCATAGGGATCGATTCATACTTCCGGCCATTGATGATGTTGTAGAAGTTCTCCTTCCTACAGGTAATGGAACTTCCAAACTCTCAATAGATGGTGTATATTGTATTTTCAGTGATTGAGCTTGGGGATCAAAACCTCTATATATATATAGCCAAAACTCAATTGTAAAATTGAATTCCATAAATGTTGAAACATTTGGACGGTTGAAACTGAAAACCCCATAAATGTTGGACCATCAATATGATCGTTAAAGAAATGTGAAGAGACTTCAACGGAAATGTGAAGAGACAGATCTGATACATTCTCCCACTTGGTCCATACATTCACTCTAATATTTCAACTCAATCCGATCGATTGTCCTTTTTAAAAAACAAACACATGAATCATGGCGATGTGTCCTCTAATAACGAGTAGTATCTTCCATGTATTATAATGTGTTTAGTTCTTCAAGAATTAATCTTTACGTGGTAACAATAATTAATGAAAAGACCTTATGTCTTATTCTTGGTCTAACATAATTGTATTTTATCAAATAACTTAAGGTGCGCATGAATATGAGTTAATATCACAATAAATAAGAGTTTCATAAAAAAAAATTGTATATACCATTACATAGTCGAGCCAAGTCACATTTTCTCTACATGATCCTTGAATTTCAGTGGTCGCATGCCCTTAGTCTAAGGATCAACGATCATCAATTCGGTGCTTATGTGCTCAATGACCACTTTTTTTCTTTAATACGTTCTCTTATGACTAAATATTTAATGTCGATATGCTTACTTCGACTACCACTTTTGTTATTCTTAGCCATAAAGATAGCAGCCGAATTGTCGTAATAAATTCTTAATGGCCTAGAAATATTCATAACTCTAAGCCCAAATATGGAACTCATGATCCATACACCATGTGAAGTAGCCTCAAAATAGGAAATGAACTTGGCTTCCATAGTAGAAGTAGCAGTCAATGTTTGCTTGGCATTCCTCCATGATACAGCTCCACCAGCCATCATAAATATATACCCTAATGTTGATTTTCGTGAATCAACACAGCCGGCAAAGTCTGAATCTGAGTATCCAATCACTTCTAGGTTATCCGTCTGTTTATACATAAGCATGTAACTTTTGGTGCCTTGAAGGTATCTCATTACTTTCTTTGCTACTTTCTAGTGGTCCATACTTGGATTACTTTGATATCGTCCTAACATTCCTATAACAAATGTAATGTCAAGCCTTGTGCAGATTTGAGCATACATTAGACTTCCGACAGTAGAAGTATATGGAATGTTTTTCATTTGTTCACTTTCCAAATCATTTTTCGGGCATTAGTTCAAATTGAACCTATCACCCTTCACAATGGGAGCTACACTTGGTAAACAATCTTTCATCTGAAATCTCTCATGATATAGGTTTCCTGAGACAAATCCAAAATTCCTCGTAATCCGTCTCTATGAATCTTAATACTAATGACATAAGATGCCTCACTCATATCCTTCACATCGAAATGTTTAGAGATGAATTATTTCACCTCATGCAACAAACACTTATCATTGGTTGCAAGTAAAATGTCATCTACATATAAAACAAGAAAACAAATCTTACTCCTACTAACCTTCTGGTATATACATTGATTTCGTGAGATTTTCAACAAATCCAAATGAAGAAATTATTTCATGGAATTTTAAATATCATTGACGGGATGCTTGTTTTAAACCGTATATAAACTTCTTAAACTTACATACCAAGTGCCCACCATCATTAGATGTAAATCCTTTAGGTTGTTTCATATAAACCTTCTCCTTTAAATCTCCATTGAAAAATACTGTTTTCACATCCATTTGTTGTAACTCAAAGTCGAAATAGGCTACTAATGCCAAAATAATACGTAGAGAATCTTTCTTAGATACCGGAGAGAAGGTCTCCGTATAATCAATTCCCTTCTTTTGAGTGAATCCAATAGCAACAAGTCTCGCCTTGTATCTCTCAATATTGTCTAGCGAGTATTTCTTAGTCTTAAAGACCCATTTACAACCATTGGCATTGGCACCACTAGGCAACTCAAAAAGATCTCAGACTCCATTACTCTTCATGGAACTCATTTCTTTCTTTATGGCATTGTATCATAATTCTGACTCTTTACAACTCATGGCCTGTGAAAATGATTCAAGATCATTTTCGGCTCCAATATTGTGGTCAGGTTCTTGTAAATATACTTCATAATCACTAGGAATTGCTGACATTTTGGTTCTAGTAGATCTTCTTAATGTTGTAACATTACCTTCTTGAGAAGCTTGTGGTTCAACTGTTTGTTTAGAAATTTCTGGAAATTCCTAAATTACCTGATCTACTTGAACATTGTTAGCAGCTTGTGGAATTTCAATGATTGGTCGTTCAGACCGGTTTGTACTTGACGGGTGCTGTGAACTATGACTAATATGTCACTTGAGGTGGAAGGTTAAGATTCCAAATGATTATGCTCAGGAACTTTGTTTTTGGTTTGACCGCTCCTACTAACCAAGTCATTAACAAGAAACTTAGCATTTCTTGATTTCACAATCCTTGTGCTGTGAGATTGACAGTAAAATCTGTATCCTTTAGACCTTTTGGCATATGCAATGAAATATCCACTAATGGTCATTGCGTCCAACTTCTTCTTTTATGGATTATAGATTCTCACTTCAGACGAGCATCCCCGTTTGTAATAAATCATGCTAAAATTGAAGATAATGACATAAAAATTGCATGTGGGCTAAAATTTTAATTCAAATATATTCAATTATCCCTTATGGTAGAATTATCAAATTATGTACTTGATATATATAGGCACATTATGAAAATAATTTTATATTCTATCCTAAAACCAATCTTTATAATAAAACTATCAAATTATGCACTTATTCATAATTCATGTGGGCATATTATGAAATAATTTCATATTTTATTTATTCTAATTAATTATATAAATATAACAAAAATTCCTGTAGGATAAAATTCGTTATATCCAGTATAATTAATTACAATCTAATATCATTAATTCTTATGTGATCCTAAACTTAATATATAATTTTATTTAATTAAAGACGTTGTGGCTAATTATTAAATAAAATAAAATTATACAGATTACTAGACATTATCCTTTTATGCATAAACAATTAACTCAATATGAGAAAGATTCTAATAGCATAATTTAAACTAACAAGTTACGATTATACACAAAATATTCTCATAGACATTATAAATTGCATAAAATAATTTGAACATAATTAACTCATGCAAACTAAATATGAGTATATTTGTGACTTTTCATAATTTAAATTATCATAGAATTGCATATATTATTTTAAACATAAATAATTAACTTATGCATTCCCAATAATTAAAATCTATAAAATTGGCCCACTAAATTAATTCTATAAAAACGGCCCAATAGAACTGGATGTGCCCAAGAATAATTTCTGCAATATAGCCCAAAATACAACTACATGTGCCTAATAATTGAATTCTTGTTAAAGTTGGCCCAATTAACAGTTTTATGTTTTCAAGAATTAATTCTGTAAAACTTTGGCCCTATAAATGATTGTCAATCATTTGCAAATGGCCTAGTAAGCAATTGTATTTTATTTCCAAATAGACCAATATTATGGCCCAATGAACAATTCATCATCCCTAAACTATAGAAAGAAAACAGTCGTCTTCTTCTTAAAGCTGGGTCGATTTCGTTTCTGACCTCTTCAAAATCAACCCCAAATGCAAATCTTAAGTTCAAAACCATTCATAAGCTAGAAATATGATTTTATAGAGAAATCTGAAATTTATTTTCAAAAAGAAAATTTGACCAGAGAAGATAGAGTTTCAGATTACTGATGAAACACCAAGGTAGAAGTAATATGGTGGCTCTGATACCAAATGTTAGACAAAAATCGATCCAGAGCAATTATGCGAAAATGAATTGGATCGAAAAAACGAAATACCATTGGATCAATTCATACCTTCGACCATTGATGATGTTGCAGAATCTCTCCTTTCTACAGGTAATAGAATTTTCAAGCTCTCAACACTCTTTAATTGATGGTGTGTGCTATATTTTCGATGGTTGAGCTTGGGGATCAAAACCTCTATATATATAGCCAAAACTTCCATCAAATTATGGCTTAGATTACCAACTAATTGATGGTGAAACTGAAACTCACTTAATGTTGAAACTCCCATGAATGTGAACCATCAATTGTGGTGGATAGTTACAAACCCTTCATATCCTTTTTCGAGCATGGATCATGTTTCTTGGCATCTACAATTTTTGGCAAACAATTCTAAAAATATCCTTATAGGCTTTCTCGCCAACCCACTTTAGAATAGGGAATAGTTCATAGATCAAGTATTAACTATGACTAAATCAATTTTCAGACCTTACGTTTGAAAATTGCAAAAATCATGTAATTGTTAATTAATTAAACATATTTTATTAATTAAATATATTAAAATCACAATTATACAATTCATAGTCACATATACATCCTTATGAGTCACACATTATTTTGAGGTCACAAATTAAAAATTTTATACGTCACAGTTTATTTCATTGGTCATAGCTCATCGAATTTTAAGGTCACGTTGTAATAATTAGTCACAATGACTGAATAGTTGGTCACATATACCAAAACACCCACCCCCGATACTAGATCATAGATCAACCAAATAATCGGTCACAAACAATATCCCACCACCACCACCCATCACCGCCACCAACGCCGCACCAATACCACCACCGCACATACCACCACAAACAGAAACACCACCACAATAACACCACCAACGCCACAACCGCACCAAACCACCACAACACCACCACCAACACTGCACACAACACCATGCCCAACGGTCGCCACCACCACCGTCGACCGCCACCGCCACCGCCACCATCAACATCTCTACCTGTACCATCGTCGACCGCCACCACCACCATCTACCCACTAAACACCAATGTACACCGGTAATACCGCTACCACCTACGCACCCACAACACACATACCCACCACCACCGTATCCAACCACACTACAATCTCACAGCATCGATTTCAAAAG
>CAIGRN010072668.1:0-10830 GCA_903798345.1 Fraxinus anomala
TTAATTATGGAGACAGTGAAGTGTAAATAAATCATTCAACATATAATATTCGTTTCTTAATGTCAAAATTGCAAAATAAGGACTTAAACATTCACATAGCGAGGATCATCATTCTCCTACTACAAGAATAACTAGCCTAACATGGAGAAATGAATAAAATACAGAAATAATGTATGAGAAGACATCACCAAATAACAATTATGCTTGAAAACAGAAAATCTTGATGTTCCTTGAATTCCTTGCCTCAAAAACTTCTTCAAGATGTAATCTAGGGTTCTTCTATCTCCTATGACATCCCCCCTTCATTCAAGACTTTTTCGGCTTTTATACTTGACTTAGATTCATTACCATAAGTGGTTGAATTAAAATAGAAAACCAAAATTTTCATCCAAAAGTTTATGCTATGCGACCGCATAGTACACTTCTATGCGGTCGCATAGAAGAATTGATCTACACTCAGGAATTCGCTGAAGGCCTCTATGTGATCGCATAGGTTTAACACTATGGTCCTTGAACTTCATTTTACCTTCATCTACCTCTTTTCCAACTCCTTCTTCTTCTAGCGTGTCATCTCAATACCCAATTAGATCTCTGTCTTTACATTTTCGATCTCTCCTCCGGATTATCTTTTGGCTAATTGCATTTCAGTCTCTGAACTTTGGTTTCCCTTCCTTTTTGTTTCTTTTTCCTCATTTTTTCTTTCAATTTCCACCACAATCATCATTATTGTCCTGTAAACACCAATTACACGAATTAAACTATATTTTACACACTAAACTCCAATTATCAATGTTAAACTCCTTAATACTTTCCAAGAAAAAGGATTCTACCCAGTAGAAGATCCTAGTGATACAGAATCATTGTATTACTTAACTACTGACACTGAATTTGAATCACCAGGATCAATATCGTCTCAGGATGAGTAATAAGAATATTACAAATCCTAACTCTATATACATTCCTATCAAATTACAATTTGAAGGATATAGAAAATTTACTATCCATGCTTATGTTGATATTGGAGCATCAGTATGTTCAACAAACAAATGGATTATTCTAAAACAATTTTCGGTTAATTATGAAAGCATCTTAAATCTAAAGATTGCAAATAAATCTGAGATTAAGACTTCAAAAGTAATTAAATGATTAAATATTGAAATAAGTTGTTACCATAAATTACAATGGCTAAATCACAAACAAAGTGGTTTTTCATTGTGATTTATGATAACCACTTATTTCAATATTTAATCCTTTAATTACTTTTATTAATTAAATAATATAAAATGTATGAAAAGGGTAGACAATGGATTCCAACTAGCATACTTGTATTAAAATAAATTTAAGATCTCTGCAAAACTAAACCTTCTTACTGTATTTATAACTTGTGGGTGTATCCTATCATTTGATCTGTTGTGGTCTTGTGCCTCACTATGTTAATCCTCTGGACTTGTATCCCTTGACGGCTCCCTGCCTAACGGTACTCCTCTGTCCAAGATTCGTATAGATCTGTACGCAAGGTTTGCACAAAAGAGTAAAAGATTTGGATAACATGTAGATTTTTATTGATAAAGAATGTTTAAGAGCAAAATCTCTCTTAACCTTTATTTAAATACAAAGTATTAGATCCAGTATGGATCCACTGTTTTTAGGGGGGTTTAGCCTTGACCTGTATACATGGAGATGTTTACAAGAAACAAAGAAATTTTTTCTTCAAAAATTTCTCCTCCTCCTTTTGTCTTTGAGTTTCTCCTTTTATAGATGGAGAAAGAGATTCCTCCTTCATCTCTGTCGTCCATTTGTCATCCATTCACAGTTTTTCTTTTGCAAAAGCAAAAGTAGTGATATAGGAATTTAGACAAATTTGTCTTCTTTTCAAAAGTAGATGCTTTTCCTTTTGTCACATCTTCTTTTAAAAAGGAGATTCCTCCTGCTGGCCATCATTGTTTTTGTTGTCTGCATCACTTTTGCTATCAGTATTGCTTCCACTTGACTTTGTCTCTATCGACAATGCTGAATTTTTACTCCATTGGCATTCATGGTATTTTTCAAGACTTTGCTTGAGTGATTTACACAGTTGTCCCTTCTAATTATCAGGAACATTAAACTCATTGTAAAATGTTTTCTCAAAATTACAAAGTATCTTGATTCCGTCCATCTTGATTAAGGATCCTGTTTTGCTTGTTATCAAGATAAAATTTGAAGAATAATTTATCTTGATTTTTGATTCATTGTTGAAGGTTTTTAATCCTATCAGGATTCTTTGGTATGAAAGACTTTTCCATTCATGTAGGATTTGTTCATTCACACACTCAGTTTTTCCAACAATTGGTTTGTTAAGAGTGATTTGTGGTATTGTCTTTATATGGATATGATGATATCCTTTAACCAGGAGTCCTTCTTTATTCCAAAAAAGAATTGTACTGTTAATCTTCAAAATTATGTGAAGATCTTGGTATTTGATATCAAATTTTTTAAAGTCCTTCAAAGTCTTTAATAATTTATCATCAATCATTGAAATTTCGCTCATTGATTCACTGAGAATTATCATTTTGATTAATCCACAATGAAATGCTGTTTGTACCATTGTTAGATCAGCTTCTCCACAAAATATGAACTGTCCAAATCTTTTTTCTATTGTTCCGAAATATGTCCTTTCTAGACCAGTATCTCTTGCTGTCCTTGCTTCTTCTTCATACTGAAGAAAATCCTGCAGCAAGAAATATGTTCTGAAATATGTTCTGAAATGAATTACAAGTACTTGAATCAGTTCTAACAAGAAATTTATCAGAAATGATATACATACTAAATTTTGTAATAGCCTTTTTCATGGCTAAGATTTCTTTTTCATTTATGTGGTATTTCTTTTCTACTCCTGGAAAAGTTCCTGAAGCATAAGAACATAATTTTTCAATTTGATCTTGTGGATCAAATGCCTTTAAAACTACTCCCTCAATGTTCTTGAGAGGCATCTGTTTCAATAATCAGTTTATCTCATATCTTAGGATGATATAATGATGATAAATTTTTAATTTTAGATTTTATCTTTTGAACATAAAGAGTATCTTCTTTAGTCCAAATTCATTTAAAATCTTTTTTGAGTTTCTTTTGCAAAGGTGTTCTTATTTTTGCCAGATCTTTAATAAAAGATTCAGCATAATTAAGACATCCAAAAAATCTCATTAATTATTTTTTATCTTGAATTTCATTTGGAAATTCATGGATATGTATCAAAACATGAGGTTTTAAGGTTTTATAACCATAAGCTATATCTAACCCAAGGTAATCAATTTTTTCCTTAAATAATTCTGCTTTCTTTTTGGAAAGCACGATTCCTTCATTACATGCTTCCTGTAAAATAGTTATAACATGGTTTTCATGGTTTTCCTCAGTATTTGAGTATACCAATGTGTCATCAATGTATACACAGCAATACTCATTATATATTTTAAAAATATTGTCCATATGTCTTTGGAAAATACCTGGTGCCTGTTTAAGGCCAAATGGTACTACCTTCCATTGGTAATGTCCTTGAGGACAGCTAAATGTTGTCAAATGTCTTGCTTCTTGGTCAAGTATTACTTACCAAAATCCTGACTTACAATCAAATGAAGAAAAAATATTTTTTCCTTTTATTAATTGTAAAAGACTTTGCATATTTGGTATCAAATATCCGTATGTTTTTGTTATTTTATTTAGCTGAGAATAGTCAACTACCATTCTAGCTTTTCCACGTCTTTTTTCTGCTTCTTTTCTTACCATAAAGGCTGGTGAAGAAAATTGGAATTTACTAGGTTCAATAACCTGTAATTCTAATAGTTCTTTAATTAGTATCGAGAATTCTTCTTTATCTTTACGGCTGTAAGCCATTGCTTTAGCTCTAACTATAGCTGTTTTGAATTCATTAAGTAATTCAATTGTTGCTGTCATCTTTCCTTTATTCTTTTGTAGATCTAAAGGATTTTCTGAACAACATTTTTCAAGCAGACTTAAAATTACTTCCCTTTGAAAATTTATTCTAAATTCCTGACTTTCTTCAGGATTAATAAAAATATATCTTTTTTGAGCAATGTTTTTCCCTTGAAAATTTTTAAATTCCTTCTTTTTATTGTCTACCTTGATTGTTTCTAGGAATATTTCCTTGAAAACATTCATTGCAACTGCTTTTCTTTGTTTTGGAATCCATAATCTTTTACTATTAAGAGAAAAGCTTATAGATTCAATTTCTTCTATGAATGAATGGTATAATTGACAAAAGTTATTTCCAATCATAAAATCAATACCAGTTTCCAACTGATATACTGTAGGAATTTTGAAATAAAAGGTTTTCCATTGTAATTTATGGCAAGCACATATTTCAATATTTAATCCTTTAATTACTTTTGAAATCTTAATCTCAAATTTATCTGCAATCTTTAGATTTAAGATTCTTTCAGAATTAACTAAAAATTGTTTTGGAATAATCCATTTGCTTGTTGAACATACTGATGCTCCAGTATCAACATAAGAATGGATAGTAAATTTTCTATATCCTTCAAATTGTAATTTGATAGGAATGTACATAGAGTTAGGATTTGTAATATTCTTATTACTCATCCTGGGACGATACTGATCATGATGATTCAGATTTAGTGTCCGCAGTTAAGTAATACAATGATTCTGTATCACTAGAATCTTCTACTATGTAGAATCATTTTTCTTGGAAAGTATTAAGGAGTTTTAACTCTTTCCTCATTTCCAAGTCTTACTGGACATTCATTTGTATAATGTCCTTATTTATTACAAAGCCAACATCGCAATTTTTCCTTTTTTGGGGACAAAATTTTCTTTTGTCATCTTTTTTGGCTTTTTTTTTTTTATATATATTTTATTCCTTTTGGAATTTTTTGAAAATTTTTCTTTTCTTAAAAAACTTTTGCTTATAAGGTTTTTTATATCTTTTGAAAATATATTTTTTCTTTTTATAACTTTTTCTTTTCTTTCTTTCAAATTTCTTAGATGGTAAGCATTCATACTGTCCTGGAATTCTATTGAGATACTTGTCACAACAGATTCTAGGATTTTTGGCAACTGGTTGCCTACTGTCTCTTACAAGGATACTTTATTTACATTTATCTGCAAGAAGATTTCTTGTAAGTGTAATAGTTAATCCTAAAGATGCCTCAATTTTGATATTGAGTCTTGGATCAACATTATTTTCTTGTTTAGAAATTGCATTATTAAAAAGATCCATCACCTCATGATTGAAAGGTTCAAGAAGTTTTCTAATAAATTTTTCTGTTAAATTTGCCCAATTATCTGATGGACAAATATAGAAATATTTTGAAAATTCATAGGCGTAATTTTCAAAATAGCACATATCACAAATAGAGATTTTCTCTAAATGATTCATTGCATCAGCAATTTCAATAGTTGTTCTTTCAATTTAAAAAACTTCATAAGTTTGTCCAGTAAATTGTTTATAGAGTTGTTCTACAATTTTTTTAATAAAATTAGGGATATTGGCTTGTCAATCTGCCCATATCGCATTTTTTACTTGATAATCAAAATTTTCTAACAATGCTCTTGCATTCTCTCTGGTACTAGCAAGTACATAATTCCAAGAGTTTGTTTCGCTCCTAATTATTTCTTTATTGATAATCATAGCAACCATAATATGGCTATACCTGCATCAATAAGTTTTTCAGATTCAAGTGTACAATCTAAATCAAGAATTGTAACTTGTTGACTACCTTTCCTGGGTATGAACTTAGAGGAAAGACAATTATGTTCATCATTACTGGGGATAGGTCTAGGAGTATGGTCTCCTACATGTCTTTTCCCTTCTCCTATAAGGTTATTACTAGTTGATGGAATTTCTGTTGCTTGTTCTGGTTTTGGTTCTCTTATAACTATACCAGGTAAAGCAGTTTCTCTATTGGTATAGAATCTTTCATGTATCACGAAGTCTTCTTCTGAACTATTTTCAGAATCTATACTTTGTTCATTTTTTATTGTAGGTTCAGAAGGTTGTGATCATTCATCTTCTGATTTAATAGTCATGATAGTTTCATTGTTTCCTATGTTAATATATTTAACAATGGATACAATTTTGTCTAGTTTATTTGTCTTCAAAGGCAAGAAGAACATTTAAAAGTCCTAGATCTTGGCTAGTCTCATAAATGTTTTCAAGAATTTTTCTAAAGTGTGCCCTATTAACTTAAGAAGCTAATATCAAATTTTTCTTCAAGTTTTTCTTCTTAATTTTGATTTTTAGGAGAATATTCTCCCATTCTTTCAAAAATTCCTAAATTTAGTTTTAGAGAATTTTTCTTAAATTGTTGTTCATGGGTTTTAACCCCTGCTATAATTACAGCAGAATGTTTTTCCATGGTCCTTACAGTATTTTCTTGAAGATTCTTAAGGTTTTCTTTAATTTCTTCAACACTATCTTTTAAGAGTCTAATTTCTCTTAATATATCAGCAATTGACATACTCATTGTTCTCCATAAATGACTTTTGCCATTTCATTAACTGTTTCACTAAGTTGTTTTAACTGTTTGATCTGGCTTGTTTCAGCTTCTTCTTTCCATTTAACTTTTGGAATAGAAGATTTCTTAAAAGATAAACTTCTGGTTAGAAGTGGCTTTTGGTCTTTAATTAGATTTCTTTGGTCATTGAAATCTATTTCTAAAGATTTTCTGGATGGTTGAGTCAACCATTCAAATTCTGTTTCTTTTTGTTTAAGATAGCCTGAGAATAAAGGATCTATCTTTATTCCTTTAGGCTCTTTTACAATTGTCATATTATGCTGATTATGTATAGCATAACTAACAAGGTAAGATATTGAGAACGGTACATTATTATCTTTGACTAAATCTGTTCTTCCGTACTTATGTACAAAAGAAAGTATTCCATCAAAATTTTGATCATGTAAACTTACTGAAAGTTTGGGATAAACTGTAAATATTAGTTTTCCACATGCCAGATCTCCTTCTAAGGATCCCAGTCATGCTTCAGCTGGATTTTGTATTCTTTCATCAATTAATTTCATTGAAATAGGTTGATGAATTTTTTCTGCTAAGGTGCTTCTAAGTTGAATTCTTATAGCTCCTATTGTAATCCAAAAAAGATTCTTGTTATCATCAAGATCTATTTTTTGTTTAGCTTTGTTAATGTCTTGTTTAGTAAGTAGGGATTTTCATATCTTACCATATGTATGTTGTACATGTATAGCAAATTCCTTTTGGGATACGCCATAGCACACATATCTATTTCATTTTACAAATCTATTTATAAAATCTGGTTGATCAAATATCTCTCATGGTTCTATAGTTAGTTGTGTCTTACAAATTTTTGCTAATTTCTTTAGAGTAATTCCCTTGTGATTCAATCTGTTCACAGATCTCCTCATTATTATCATTATTATCATTGTTATGGGGTTCAACTTCCATAACTAATGATGTGCATATACGTAGTGTAAAATAAATTTTTTTACAGCTTTGTTGTATACTTTTAAAGCTTTTAGCTTTCTTTCTTTTTTAGCATTTATAGCTAGTCTATGAATTCCAGCAAACATGGAATGAATATAAACTTCTTCATAAAATTGTAAAATTTCAAAATCAATTGTAATTTTTATAATTTTTGTATGACAAATTTCACAATCTATTTCCATTTTTCTTGGTCCTAAATTTTCTTTTTGGTTTTGGAAATTCTAATTTAAATTTCCATGGAGCTGAAAATCCAAATATTGGTTTAAATGAAAGTCATCAAGTTTATTACCTAAAATTCGTAGGCAAAAACCTATAGTATATTCCCTTATCATGTCTTTAACGGCTTTTGGCATTTTATTTAAAGTTGGTTTCCTCATTATTTTTTACTAATGATCCTATGTATCTCATTGTAAAGGATAATTTTTATCCTCTCTTATGTCTTAAATTCATTATGTAAAGGAGTTCTCATAAGAATTCCTAAATTTCCTTTTCAAATAATTCTTGTAGATCTAACATTAGATCAAAGATTTTTGAAGAGTTTTCAAATTTCTTTTTAACACTATCAGTGTCATGTATTTCTATTATTAAATTATGAGATTTATTCATAAGATGTATGAAATATTCTTCTGTAACTAAAGTTCTTACTGGAGTAGATGTGAGATCTACAATCCATTCATCATTATAGGAAGTCTTTTTTTTTTTCTTATTAATAAAAAGCTCTGATACCAATTTTCGAGGCTAGGGTGCAGAATTTAAATAATGTAAAATGTATGAAAAGGGCAGACAATGGATTCCAACTGGCATACTTGTATTAAAATAAATTTAAGATCTCTGCAAAACTAAACATTCTTACTGTATTTATGACTTGTGGGTGTATCCTATCCTTTGATCTATTGTGGTCTTGTGCCTCACTATGTTGATCTTCTGGGCTTGTTTCCCTTGACGGCTTCCTGCCTAACGATACTCCTCTGTCCAAGATCCGTATAGATCCGTACGCAAGGTTTGCACAAAAGGGTAAAAGATTTGGATAACATGTAGATTTTTATTGATAAAGAATGTTTAAGAGCAAAATTTCTCTTAAACTTTATTTAAATACAAAGTATTAGATCCAGTATAGATCCACTGTTTTTAAGGGGATTAGCCTCGATCTGTATACATGGAGATGTTTACAAGAAACAAAGAAATTTTTTCTTCAAAAATTTCTCCTCCTCCTTTTGTCTTTGAGTTTCTCCTTTTATAGATGGAGAAAGAGATTCTTTTTTCATCTCTGTCGTCCATTTGTCATCCATCCACAGTTTTTCTTTTATAAAAGCAAAATTAGTGATAAAGGGATTTAGAAAAATTTGTCTTCTTTTCAAAGTAGATAATTTTCCTTTTGTCACATCTTCTTTTAAAAAGGAGATTCCTCATGCTGGCCATCATTGTTTTTGTGTCTGCATCACTTTTGCTATCAGTAGTGCTTCCACTTGACTCTGTCTCCGTCGGCAATGCTGAATTTTTACACTATTGGCATTCATGGTATTTTCCAAAACTTTGTTTGAGTGATTTATACAGTTGTCCCTTCTATTTTCAGAAACATTAAACTCATTGTAAAATGTTTTCTCAAAATTACAAAGTATCTTGATTTCGTCCATCTTGATTACGGATCCTGTTTTGTTTGTTATCAAGTTAAAATTTGAAGAATAATTTATCTTGATTTTTGATTCATTATTGAAGGTTTTTAATCCTGTCAAGATTCTTTGGTATAAAAGACTTCTCCATTCATGTAGGATTTGTTCATTCACACACTCAGTTTTTCCAACAATTGGTTTGTTCAGAGTGATTTGTGGTACTGTCTTTATCTGGATATGATGATATCCTTTAACTAGGAGTCATTCTTTGTTCCAAAAAGGAATTGTACTGTTAATCTTCAAAATTATGTGAAGATCTTGGTCTTTGGTCATTAATTCACTGAGAATTATTATTTTGTTTAATCCACAATGAAATGTTGTTTGTATCATTGTTGGATCAGCTTCTCTACAAAATATGAACTGTCCAAACCTTTTTTCCATTGTTCAGAAATATGTCCTTTCTGAACCAGTATTTCCTACTGTCCTTGCTTCTTCTTCATACTGAAGAAAATCCTATAATGTGATTCCATTAAAAACTAGTTTTTCTTTGATTTTTGGGATTTTTCCAATATTTTTGAATCTGTTTGGGATATTATCAATTTCGGAATTAGATTGGATCATATCTTTAAAAGATATCATCCTCAATCTCTGGTTGGGATTTGGATGTCTGAAGAGTTAGGCTGACAGTCTAGGCCTAGCTTTTGGGTTACTGTCCTAACAATATCTGGGTCTTAGCTGGATATTGTCATTAAGATGGTTATATGAAGAAGGTATAATTCATTTGGCTTCATAAAACTGGTTAAAAACTTGTTGAGCTTCAAGAAAAGTTTTAAAACTTTTGTATTTGTAGGCCTTGTTTTTTACAAGTGGTTCAACTTGTACCCATTGTGAATAAAAGCCCATTGCTGGACCTTCAAAAATTACGTAAAACTTGGTACCTGCAGACAAATTGTTAATACCAACAAGTGGTAGATTTTTCTCTTGGGCTTCAATGTCTTTGAGTTTCTTTGAGCTTTGAATACCCTCTTGTTCTTCCAAGCATTTTTCATACCATGGTTTTGGGTTTTGAATACCCGTATGTCCTTTCGAACATTGAGCTTGAATATGCTCGTCTGTATTATTTTCAATAGTTTTGCTATTGTCAACATTTTTCCCTAAGTTTGGAATACCCTTATGTTCTTGCGAACACTGAGCTTGAATATGTTTTTTATATTGTTTTCAATAAATTTACTATTGTCAACTTTGAGTGTCTTCCTCAAGATTGTTTTTTTCTCGCCGTCAGTCTTGCTGATTCCTATCGTCTAAACGAACAACAATCGATTCCAAACCAACAAGCCAGCAGAAGAATATTTAAATTAAAATAGGAAACCAAAATTTTCGTCCAAAAGTTTATGCTATGCGACCGCATAGTAGACTTCTATGTGATCGCATAAAAGAATTGATCTGCACTCAGGAATTCACTGAAGGCCCCTATGCAACCGCATAGGTTTAAAACTATGTGACCGCATAGTGTTAAAAACTTCCAAGATGTGGCAATTTGGTCATTGAACTTCATTTTACCTTTCTCTACCTCTTTTCCAACTTCTCCTCCTTCCAGCGTGTCATATCAATACCTAATTAGATCGTTCTCTCTTTACATCTTCAATCTCTCCTCCGGATTATCTTTTGGCTAATTGCATTTCAGTCCCTGAACTTTGATTTCCCTTCCTTTTTGTCCCTTTTTCTCCATTTTTCCTTTCAATTTCCACCAC
>CAIGRN010072679.1:0-15947 GCA_903798345.1 Fraxinus anomala
CTGGATGATAGGCTACTCTCCTTATGAATTATATACATGGTGAGCTGATATGCCAACTATATTATTCAAGATAAGTAAACTATATGATAAGCAACCTGCATTATGTATTTTAACAGGATAACTGTTTATTTTGTTACGTAGGAATTTTTCCCCTCTACCCACATTTTCATTTTATCAGATTTTCCCAGTTCTGGTAAAGAGAAGAAAATGGGTAAAGTGAGAGAAATAATTTCTACAAACTTTCCTCAAGAATGAGATTTCATTAAGGTTGATCCCGGTATGTTTTATGAAATATTTATTTCCGCATAAGAGATGAGTATGTGATTTTCATGATAGTTGAAAATTCCTAAATTTTACATTTGGTGTCAGAGCTTGGTTGAAACTATCATGATTTTCCTTTTTAATTTATGTGCAATGTTTTGTGTTCATAATGTTTGGAACTCACTGTTTGATTCCGAAAATTCCTATGATATTAGGCGGATTTAATGAATCTTGATGAAAGCATATAGTGGCTGGATTTATTGGGATTTTACGTTATTGGAATATCATGATTCCGTGTGGATATTTATTAGCATGTGTCTGTTTGTTTTCTTATGAGTTGATTCCAAATTTGTTGGCTGCAAAATGATTTCATTCACTCACAATTCAAAGTGTCGAATTATTAGTACAAGTGTTCCATTAATTGTTTTGAATCTTGACGTTTGCTGGGCATCTATCTCCATTGTTTTTTTAGGCTCGCTATTTTGTTTAAATGACTACGTTTGGTGAGCAATTATTTGGCCGTAAGGTTTAATGCATGCAGACTACTTTTTGTTGATTTCGTATGGGCCACTTACATGTTTTATTATAGTAAACTAGTAATGGTGGCTATTTTATGTGCTCATTTGTATTGGGTTAATAATTGTATTTATGCTTGCATGAGCTGAACTATTATGCGCCGGATTTTGCATGTAATTAAGAAAAGGATACTTACAAAAATACCCTTAAAATTATAGATATTTTGAAAAATCATATGAAAGATTTTTAGGAAATAAAAAATACTGCGTAAAATAAAAAAAGTGACGCAATGTCACTTATTTACTTTTTAAAAAAAGTGAAACATACTCTCAAAAAGTAATACAAACTCAAAAAATGACATAAACTCAAAAAAGTGACAAATGCCAAAATAGCATCATCCATTTGTGCAGCACCATTAATCATGTTCTTAAAATAATCAGCACGTACAGGCCAATCAACATGCTGATTATCTTCTTAAAAAGTGACAAAAAACTAAAAAATGTGACAAAATTTTAAAAAATGACACAATGTCACTTTTATAAAATTGAGGACCAACTTTGACATCCCTAGATGGTAATGCATAAAATTAAGTAAGTGATAGTGTGACACAATCTCACTTTTATAAAAAAAATGATTTTGTTAGTAAAAAAAGTGACCAATAAAATCAAAAAAGTAATAGAAAATAGTGACAAAACTATAAAAAGTGACCGAAACTCAAAAAAAGTGACAAAACTTAAAAAAAAGCAGTAGCTAGTTAGCAGTGCGTTCTCATTCAAGACGGGTTGATTGTGTTACATCAATCTCTTTGTTTTGACTGAAATAGTAGGTAGAACCACATTCAAAACCTCAATACAAGTAAAATTAGATGACAATCTCTAAAATGTACAACACTATGTTCGACCAAATGCAGTTATCCACATTAGACATGGTCGGCGCTTTTCCCATGCAATCATAATCACTCAAGTTCATCCACTATCATGCACATTCACCATTCCAAGTATAGTAGCATTGAATAAAATGTCCCCTCCAACCCAACTATACTCGTCCATACGTTATTAATTTTACATATCCACACAACACAGTAATTAGATAAAAGGAATGGGGATAATCAAATTAGTGCTTGCAGAACCGCATGAAAGGCACCCTATTAATAGAAATATTAGTAAAGCACGAGGATCCAAGATCAAAAGAATTGCAAAATATAAGTGCAAAGAATTTGACCTCTTATACACGTAGATATAGATTTACTGTTGAAATTTAGCAGTAAAGTGCTCCTCTGCAGCTCCTGCTGCATCCTTAGATGACAGTAACTCCTTCAAGAATGATCGAGAGGAATGAGAAGACGAGAGATAAAACAAAAGGTACAAAAAATGAACAAGTCAACTTGAAAGCGTACAAGCAAGAAAACTTAACAGCACATACCTTCTCTAATGATACAACCTTCGATTCCAACTCCTCCACACTTCCCTTGTTCAACTTTAGGAACTACAAGTCTCGTTAAGTTTTTTCTCAACCTGGCATTGGGGAAAGGTAATCTCGAATCACTAACACAACATCTAATGAAGAAAAGCAGAATTCTCTAAGATACGCATGAGCAATCTAGATTTTCTGTCCTTGATAGTTGAAGTAATAAATTTACACTTACATCTGCAAGCTTAGCAGACATATCAGCCTCACGTTCACCATGTGTTTTACGCAGTGCAATAAGACTATCAACCTTAGACGTTAACTCTTCATTAAGCCACACATTATGCCTCTCAAGAAGCTCTTTTTCCTGCTCGTGTCAAAATAAAACCCAACAACAATTAACATTTCATTAATGAAATCACTCAGCTGTGAATAATTTACAAATCAAGCAAAAGAAAATATAGTGAGTTTGATACCAAGTGTCTTACTTATATCCATTGTCTCACCGTCCTCCTCTTTCTCTTTCTCCACCACTACTACTAGCAAACCCAAGCTTAAGCACAAATCCAAGCCATTTACTACACATCTCCACTTATATCCATTGTCCAGTGAGACAATCAAGGAAAGTTGGAGTATTATCCAAAAAGACAACATTTATTGAGCCTCAAAAAGCAAGAAGTTTGCCATTTTTTATTGGATTAGCAAGCACTGTAAAAAGGCAAGAACTAGAAATTAGGTTCCACCACAATTTACCCAATGATTTTCCTAGCTCATTTACTCAAACATCAACTTCTTTTAGCCTTCTATTTGGTTGGGATTGAATTGCATATATTCTTCTCCGTAAATTATACTGTTAATAATAATTAAAAAGGTTAAAGGGTATTAATCAAATTTCTAAGTAATGGGACGTATTGGGCCTAATTATCCCAACTCACTAACCCTTACAACCCAATCCCTTGTTCATTAACAAACACCTATCAAAAGCAAGCCCAGAACCCAAATCCCACCTCTCTGTTGTACAATCCATCGCCGTTAATCGACAACCATCATTTCAATCAGACCCCACTACTCTGATTTCAAAACTCTTAATCACACACAAAATTCCATCAGCCACCAACATCGGCACTACCTCCTCTTTACTTCAGACTCATAGACCTTGTACGGAAAAATCCCACCTATCGAATGGAAAATGGTAAGCCCAAAAATGAGCTAGAAAGAGAAAAACATAAATTAAACGTAGTTCTACGAATCGTTAACAGTCACAGAAGAAGAATACTTTATTAGATGAGGAAATGTTATGATATACTTTCCCCATCTCATTTATATAAGCTAACTTTCCTTACTTTTTTGTTCCATTTATATAGTCATGTTTCTTTATTAAGAAAGTATTTTTTTGTTCGTTTATTAATATACTCTTATTTAATTTGTCTAGTTATAATCAATTTTTCTCACTTAATCTTGAAATTGTATAGATTTTAAATTGCATACTTATTGGAATCATCCAAATATATCAGTGTTCTAAAAATCTCGTCTAAGTGACATCTTCGCTTCACTCTTAGGCCTTTTTTTTTTCAATTCCTAAACAATTGGATTTTTTCCTTTCACTCTGTTGTCTTCCCTAGGCACTCTTTATTAATATTTTATTTTTATTTTTATTTTTTAAAAACCTTTTTTATTTGAATTTAGTTCATTAATTTTTTTTTTAAAAAAAACATTTTTTTAAACTTTAATTTCAAGTTTTAAAAAAAAACTTCATATGTACGAAAGTAAAAAATAACTTTATCCAATAAAAAGTTAAATAAGATTTAAGCTACAGAATTATTAACATTATGTAATTATGATTTTGAGAATCATTATTTTGTTGAAAATTTTGAAAGTATGTATAAAATTCCTATAAATATATTAAATGTGACTTGTCTAATTGAAAAATTAAATTATGAAAAAATAGTCTAATTTCTGCATTTCAAAAACTTGAAATTGTATAATTGACTAATGATAGGAATTATTAAACAAAATATAATATTTTACAATTTTAAATCTTTTGTATGTTTTATTTGAATTATTAAATGATTTTAAAAATGATTAAAAATTTAAAATAATATTAAATAAGAAAAGATTTTTTTTACTCCTAGATCTCGTCTAAGCTCGATTAAACTCATAAAACTTGAAATTTCGTTTCCATGTCTAGCAACGCTTTTCGGTTTTTAGAACACTAAAATACATACACAAAGTTCTCGAAGGGATTAAAGTTTAAGTGGTTCATAGTATTTAATTTGTCGCCATTATTTTTTAATAATGGTAAAATACAAAAATTCTTTGCAAAAATTATTTTTTCAATAACATTAAATGAAATTTATTAATCTGTTTAAAAAAATAAAATGAGCCTATATAAATGGAAATGAGAGTGCTACTTTTGTCACTCGGCCAACTTCTACCTATCCAAACTTTGAATAATCAATCAATGTACAATACTCAAGTTCGTACCATTACTTTTTTCCCTAGTTTCTCACTAGCAATTATATCTCTCTAAATTGTGACAATTTTATATGCACATAATTCTCTACTCAAATTCATATCACCTTGGTGTCAAGTACAATTATTGAAAAGGCTTTGGAGTGCGTCTTATTGAAGAAATTTCTCTTCGTCAATATAATTCTTCTATAAATTAACATCTTGATTTATCTCCTTAATAAAAAATTAAATAAAAATCTTTTACCTCATTCCAACATTTTGGTCCATAAAATCAAGTAGACTGACTTTTTCTGCTACAATTGAGATAACTAGAACTTTAAAGTCTGGGTCAATATACGAATGTCATGTTGCTTTTGGTGGGACTTTTGAAAAGAAGGAACAAAAATTGCACTTCTTAATGTGTTTTTTAGTTCTTGGAAGCTACTAGTACTTGGAAGATGCTTAATTTTGAAAGAGGGACGAGAAGATCCACTGCTTAATTTCCATCCAGTCATGTCGGGTCGAGTTCTAGGGAATCGGGATGGTGGAGTACGAAGAAAACGAAATGTCCAAGATTACATTATTTTATCAGCGTTGATTATTTTTGATGTATTTAATGAGAAGTTTTGTTTGTTGTCAATTTTAAACATGAAGGATATTATTATAGTACGTGACGTAAAATATCTCTTTTATATTTGAGATGAGTTCGAGGGAGATAAAATTCTTAACGTTCGAGTAATGTATTATATTGCTAGGAATGGCTATGATAATCATGTATGCAAACGTACTTGAAGTAAGTAGAGATGAAAATTAAACCGCGTAAACTGTATGTTTTGAATATTGATTATACCAAAATATTAATAATAATCTCGATTAAATTGTTTTATAATTTGAAAATTTTCCTTCATAGCCTAAGTTGCAAAGCCAATTCTTGAAGATCAATACAAAGAAAACATTGGCATAGTAGACCAAATGTCCCATCGTGCACTCCTGATTCTATTGGATTTCAAGTAATTTTTTAGGTTAGTTAAATATTAAAATAAGAGTTATGCTACACGTATAGGTGTAACATCACAGGGGAGGGGGTGGTTCACTACCAGACAACTCAAACTACATGGGGGTGCATTTTTTTTCTTTTTTCTTTTTAAAACGTGTGGGACCCACCAGTGTGAGAGACCTGGCAGGCCCCTGTGAATTTGCTCCCTGTACTTGGAGTAAAACTCTTAAAGTAGAATAATGATCAATTGTAAACACTTGAACTATTCTTCTTAAAGAGATTAAAGTCTTGTTTGAGCTTCATTTTTTTTTATTAATAGTAGGCCTCTATTTGGTTTCGTCAAAAATTATATTTTTAGTAAATTTCGATAAAAAATNATTTTTTTTTTATTGAAAAATGTGTGATTGAAAAAGAGTATTAAAAAAAGAAATAAAAAAAAAAAAAAAAAAAACTCAAACAAATAGAAGATGGATATTTTAAATAGGAAAATGTTTATTATGCATTGTCATTTACATATTCTTTTGCAGATTAATAATGTGAAGATAACTTGAATTAAAAATGTCAAATCTCTTCACTACTTAAATAATTGTGCTTATATATAATGTGTGTTAATGGTTGGTTGGTGATGTTTTGATTCGGTCAAATCTTTTTTATTGATAAATAAATTTATAAATTATGATGTACGTAAAACATATTCATTTCAAATTACACATAAATCTAGTAGATCATGTTTGGAAAAAAAAAAAAAAACTGATACTATAACTTGTGAAAACATAAAGATTTGAAATAATTCTCTTAACGAGGCCCATAACCTACCCTGACCCCCACCATCACCCAACGTAGGCCTTCTTGGTCTTGTTGAAATTGACATAAGTCAATTGTGGACAAGAGAGGACAAAAATGGGATGAAGTTTGTTTGTCATCCTCATTTTTAAACCAAGTCCATTGTTTCATATTTGACAATATTTATTCAAAAATTATTTTTTTCACACTTGTTTTTTATTGTACATTTAAAAAATATATATTTTTTATATTTTCTCGTAACTTTTTCTCACTTTCTAATTATGGATTTATTTTTTAAAAATCGCTTTTCAAATAATCACAAGATCCAAAGTCCAAATGTACTCCCCACCTGACCACTCATCCCCTTCTCGCATGAATTTAAATTCATTCCTTTATAAATTCTTCTACTATTGAAACAAGAACTTACCAAATTTCTCCACTGTCAAACCCTATGGAGAATCACTTCAAAAGACGATTCTTTCGCATGTTTCGATCATCCCTCATCTCGTGCAAATCTAAAAACACCATCGACGACATTGTTGATCCCACTTTTATTCCTAAGACACATAGTCGTCAACGCTACCAATTAATCGAGCATACCTCGCCACCTCCTCGTCCATTTCCATTCATGTGCAGACCAAAATGGCCCGAAAGATTATCCGAGGAGCGAAAATGTCTTCTTGTTTCTACTGAAATTGAGGGTCGAAAGTGCCCTCCAGTGTCTCCCATTTCACCTTTCAATACACCCTACGAGTTCCAAAAGTTTTATTCAGAGAAGACGACTAGAAAGAGCTCAAACAAGAAGGTGAATTCGAAGGCTAAAAAGTTCGATTTTTCAGAATATCGCGACAAAGAAGAATTCACTACTGAAAAATGCGGCATCAGCAACGGATTAAAGGCCGGGGCTCGGTCGAGAAGAGCTCAAAGGAGGATTTCTAAGGAGGGTTTAATGCCGTTACGAGAAGGGGTTAAAGATAGCTTAGCAGTGGTGAAGCGTTCGAGTGATCCATATACTGATTTTAGAACATCTATGGTGGAAATGATTGTGGAGAAGCAGATTTTTACAGCAAAAGAACTTGAGAATTTGTTGCAGTGTTTTCTATCTTTGAATTCATATCATCATCATAGGGTCATTATTGAAGTTTTCTCTGAAATCTGGGAAGCTTTGTTTGTGTCTTATGTGTAATTTGGCTTTGTAATTTATTTACGATTTACGAGCAATTGGCTATATTTGATCGCCTTCTAGTTCATTTGACACCGTAATATTTGAAAAAGATAAAACCTTAACCGATACTAAGAGTAACGATCTACCAATACTCAACTTAAGTTTCTCAAGGGTTTGAATCTCTACATTGAAGCCCAATCCTAAATGGACAAGACAGATGAGTAACTTCTGCATGTGAATATCCCCCGAAAAAAAAGGTAAGATGAAGAAAACCCGCAATTGTTTCACTATTAGAATGAAAAATTATCCGAAAATGAAATTGTCAAAGGATGAAAAAGGCGCGGGGCAAAAAAGCAACTCGACCAGCCTAATTGAAGTGGAAAACAACTATTTTCCTTGATTTTTTGTCCCTAATCACCGATGGAATTATTGTAAATTATTCGACTTTTAATACGACGGAAATTTTTATCAGGATTAGGATTTAGGACAGAATGGTGAAATGTCTCAGTACTTTTAGGATCTTGGCTTCATGCCCAAGGACAAATAATCCAAACTATAAAATTAAGTTAAGAAATTACAAAATAAGCAAATATGGTTTTCATATTATGAGTTAGGTACATCTATATTGTAATGTTATTAACCAAATCCAATGAATTTACACAAAATATTCGTCGGCTAAAGAACACAACAAACACCCTTCGTTAAATAACGTTAAGTTCTGTTGGCTATAATACAATACTAATAAGGTAATAGGTTTTATATTAAGCCATAAGATGACAAATTCTAATGAGATGACATTTTATATGTATATAGAAACATAAGGCAGGAGTGATTTGAATTGTTTGAATATAGAGGATTGGGTTTGGAGCCACTTTTTAATTGACAAAAAGCTTTGATAGTGAGATGTCATTTGTCAACAGTTATAATTGTTTCATATTAATGTTTGTGATAGGTTTTGTATGATTCTACAGCATAATTCAGCTATAATTTAGACCCTCAGATTAGGTACAACTTTTAGAAGAATCTGAGCTAAAATATCTTTTTCAAGAAACTCTTCTATAAAAAAAAAGGGAAGTAGAAGTCCTTTCAAACGGGACCTAAATATGTTAAAAATGATGGTTACTAAAGGTTGGGTTCATATTAAGCTTTAATTCGACTTCCATTTTTAAAAAAATAATTTTTTCTCCAAACTCATTTTTAACCATACATTTAATGAGATTTACAAATTTTATCAACTTTTCAACCTTACATTTTACCAACTGCATTTATCCAAACCAAATAGGGGCTAAATGTTACAACAAAAGCTAGAAGTCTAGTTTAAGACAAAGGTCGAAAATAAGAGTACATATCGACGAGCAATGTTTGAAACTTCGTAAGCGCTTGCACTAATTTCACTCAAATATTTTGTCTAACTAAAGGAAAGTAAAATTCCCTTACATTAATTTTTGAGTTTTCTATTGCCCTTAATTACTACCTACGTTTGTCCCATAATAAAGATTGTCTATTTATAGGGTGTCGTATATTTGATAAAGATTTCAAATTCTATCTACAATTCTAGGATAATTTTGGGTTCTTGTGCACACTGACAATGCACATGACATTTTTCCATCTCTACTCAGTTGAAGTTGATTATCAATAGTTAGGAATAGGATATCATTAACTTTATTGACATTTTGATTTTGAAATTGAAAGGTCAATTTTGAAAATGAAGAGTCATTATCTCAAAGATCAAGATAGTAATATAATTGAGAGTAAATTTGATGTCGATACATTACTATGAAGAATATAAAAACAACCTCATCACTAGTTACGATAGTATAGGAGTTGATGAATGAGACAATAAAATACATGAATAAAATGCTCTCGATCATTAGTAGAGGATTGAGAAACATAACTTTTGTTTAAAAAATTCGACTACAAACATCAACATAGAAATGACAATATGTTTCAACTAATATATTGTTGTTATAAATACTCGAAGTCTTAGGTAATTTGGGATCCATCTATAAAGGCCAGTCCTTATATTAGATAGAGTAGTCAATTCTTCTTATAAATTCAAGACCATCTCTACGAATAGTCGATATGGAATTTTTGTTCGCGCATCTAAGGAATTAATCTTTATTTACACTTATAATGGTTTTTCGTTAGTATTTCGAGATGTAGGAGTATAGTTATATTGCTATTAGATTGTTTTCATGTTTGTAGGATAAAGCCCAAACTTGGATTAAAATGGAGAGAAGATGAGAAGAAGTCGACGTTTTGAAAATGAAGAGTTGATGTCAAAAATCAAGACCCAAAGGTGTTGATTTTTTTTTTCTTTTAATTGTATTTAAAATCTAGATTAATAGTATAAGAAAAGGAAAAGGAAAATTATCAAGCAAGACATCTTATAGAAAGATTGATTACATTATATAGAAAGAATGAAAAGAATATCAGCCTAAACGAAAACTATACAGCAGCTTAGCAAGGGAATCTATACAAACTAACTCTATTACAAAAAAAATTAAAAAAAAAAAAAAGAAAACCATATGACATAAAAGATGCTATATCCTTCTAGATTTCTTCTTCAATTTGTGGTCCAGCTTGTCATCCATGTGTACTTAAGAGTGCATGTCTTGTTGACTACCAGACTAAGCTGCAGTTGATTTTTATTTTCTAATAGCCCTTCGCAAGGTGGAGAGTAGATATCTTCTACTCCCATCTTGAGCAAATGAGAGTAGTAAAAAAGAGAACTTAAAGCCTTAGTTAGGAGGTCTGCAACTTGTGATCCACTACTAACATAATCAGTAGTTATACTTCCATCTAGAATCTTGTCACGGATGAGATGAAATCAAGCTCAATGAGCTTGGTCCTTTCATGAAAACATAGTTTGATGCGATGTGAAGTGCATCCTTAATATAACAAAACATAGTGGCCGCCTGAGAATGTGTAATATGCAGGTTGTGAAGTAAATATCTCGTCCAAGTTAATTCACAGCACAAATTAGCCATTGCTCGGTATTCTGCCTCTGCACATGATCTGGGCACAGTCCCTTGTTTCTTTGACTTCCAAGATACCAAAGAAGACCCAATAAACACACAATAACCACCGACCGACCTTCTTGTGTCCTGGCATGCTCCCCAATCTAAATCACGGTAACCTGTAAGCTACAAGTTCGATTGAGCAGAATAAAACAAACCTTGTCCTAGGTGATATAAGTTTAAACTTTGTAGGTTGCATTAAGGTGTGGTAATCTAGAATAGTTGTACGAAAATGATAGGTCAGGTATTGTTATAGTTAAGTACAGTAATTTTCCAACTAGCCTTCTCTAGAGTGATGGATTAGGAAGAATTTCTCCTTGCTTTTTAGAAAGTTTAAGGTTCTGATCAAGAGTAATTCGAGTTGGTGTTGCCCCAATTTTACTTGTCAAAATTTCTAAGGCATATTTTCTTTGGCATATGTAGATGCCACAATCTGACATAGCCACTTCAATCCCAAGAAAGTATTTCAGCTGTCCTAGATCTTTAATTTTGAATTTCTCACGTAGGGAGGCCTTGAGAACATCAACAGAGTCAATGCAATTGCTAGCAACTATAATGTCATCGACATACACTAGGATGGCAGTAAAGGAATGTTTTGTAGTTCTTGTAAATACGCTATAATCAGCCTTAGATTGTGAAAAACCTACTCAATAATGAAGTTAGACAGCTTAGAATACCACTGTCTAGAAACTTGTTTGAGGTCATACAAGCTTTTCTTTAGTTTGCAAACTTTTGTCTCATCAGCATTAGGATAACCCGGAGGCAATTGCATGTGTAGAAATGCGTTGTTTTCATCAAATTGGTATAGGTGCCATCCCTTGACAACAGCCACAGCCAACAATGTCCTTACAATAACTAATTTTGCCACAGGCAAGAATGTTTCATGATAATCGAGTCCTTCCTGCTGTGTATATCCCTTAGCTACTAACCTGGCTTTATATCTTTCAAGAGTCCCATTAGCATTGAGTTTAATTTTATAGACCCACATATATCCTACGGCTTCCCACCATTCGGGAGATTCTAGAGATTTTGGAAATTTTTAGGTTCTGTGTATGCTGATAGAAACAAAAAAAAACCTTATGGGAAGTGGAGAGTTTATGATATAACAAATAGGTCTCAAGAGGATAGGGATTATCTGAAAGATTGGTGACTCTTTGCTTGTCCAAAACTTGTGAATGGGGAAGTAAAGCTACCTGTTGGCAGATAAAATCCTTAAGATGTGTAGGAGTCCTCTTGATTTTGTTTGACCTTCGAGGTAAAATTTGGTTTTGGGATGGCTCAATATCGATTCCAGATGCATTTGCAAGTTCAGATGACTCGTGGTTTTGTTCTAATGAAGAAGGTTCAAATGGTTGGGATAAGGGTATTGAATATTCTGATGCTGCATTTTGGTCTGAAGTGCTGAAAGATAAGGACTTGGGCTATTTATTATGTGATATGAGACAGTAGGAATTTCTGAAATGAAATTTGCATTTGAAGTTGGATTCAGAATACAATCAGCACTGATGATGGTATTCTATTTATTTGAAGTTGGATTTGGAATAAAATCAGCACTGATGATTGCATTTTGCTTGTAAGGAAACACATTCTCATGGAAGATAACATTTTTAGAGAAAAAAACCTTCTTTGTTTCCAAATCGATTAATTTGTAGCCTTTGATTCCAAATAGGTATCCTAGAAATACGCATTTCCTAGCTTTAGGATCAAACTTATGTCTTCCATTTACAAGGGTAATAGCAAAGGCTAGACATCCAAAAACTTTGAGATGAGTGTAATTTGGTTTGGTTTGAAAAAGAATTTCAGAAAGTGTTTTGTAATCTAAAAGGGGCGCATGAGTTCTATTTATAAGATAAACAACCGTGAGAACACAATCACTCCAATATTTTAATGGGATGGTACTTTGAAATTTTATAGCTCTTGCCACATCTAAAATGTGTTGATAATTTCTTTCAACTATACTATTTTGTTGAGGAGTCTCCACACAAATGTTATGGTAGATGATTCCCTTTTGTGGTAGATGATTCCCTTTTGTGAGTAAAATTGTTTTATCTCAAATTCACCTCCATTGTTTGATCTAATAGTCTTAACTTTACATTCAAATTGTGTTTCAATCATAAAACAGAAACTTCGCAAAATAGTGCTGCATCAGATTTGATTTTCAAAATATATACCCAAGTACATCTACTAAAATCGTCCACAATAGCTAAGAAATAACGAAAACTATCATAACTAATCTCATTTCATGGTCCCCAAAGATCACAATGTACGAGATCGAAACATTTTTCTGATTTATGTTGCTGATAGGAAATGGCAATTTCTGTAGTTTGGCTAAATGACAAATAAGGCAAGGTTGTTTGGTGGATCTTGTAGTGTTTTCTGGTAAACTAAATTTGAAATAGGTAGAGTGTCTTAACCTATACTGCCAAAGGTCGAAATCTTTACCATTATTGAAGGCAGAAGAAGCAGATATGGGTGCCTTTTGAGTCAGATAGACTAATTTCTTGGTCAAGTCAAGATGAGACACTCTCTTTTGCATCAAATGATAGAGTCCTTGCTTTACTTCACCCATTCTAGTCGTTTTCCAAGTTAAAATGTCCTATATAAAGCAACAATCTAGGAAAAAAATGAGGTAACAATTCATAGTCTGTTATTTTCCTAGCTAATATGAGATTAAAAGAAAATGATGAAACACAAAGAAAAATATCTAAAATGAAGGATTCTGAAAATTTCACTGTCCCAATGTGAGTGATAGGAACAACCTTACCATTTGGGAGAGATACTAAATATGAAACTTTAACTTTGATTGTGGTAAAGAAAGGCTTAGCAGATATCGAAGGTACAACTGAATGATTAGGAAGTTTAGTGCTAAGGGCAGAGAGACATAGAGATGTACCTAAAACATTATGCATTCACCATCACCAGAATGAGTTAGAATGACATCTTGAACATGATTTGTGGAATGAATAAAGGTTTGATGGATTTATGGTTTTAGCAGTGCCATGAGCTTAGCATATTGCTCCTGAGTTAAAGAAATTTGAGCTTTGTTACTTACCTGCTCGTGGAGATAAGGCATAAGTGCAGTAGACTAGTTAGCAAATGGATGTTGATGGCTTGTTTCTCTCTTTTGATTTGTGGCTTGATGGATACCCATGTAGCTTGAAACATTTTCCAATTGTAAGACCAGGCATTTGGCAATAAGAATATGCGGGTTTGTTCAGATTAGCCTTGAAGCATCATTCAAGGGAATGCTCAGCTATCTTACAATAGGGACAATAGTACCTATCCTTCTTCTGCGATGATTGGTTTTGTTTTCTCACATCAAAGTTACCCTTAGCAAGGAGTGCCATAGTTTCATCAGGTGAACTATTAGTGGAGATTTGCCTTCTTTTATCTTCTTGCTGAATGATGGAGTATACTTCACTCAAGCTTGGGAAAAGGCTTAATGAGGAGAATTTGAGCTTTTAGTCCCTTGTATGTGTCATTGAGACCCATTAGGAATTTCATAACCTAATCTTTTTGTTGGTTGTTTACCACATCTTTCAAACCTCCACAAGAACAGTTAAGTACTGATTCATAATTCAGCAATTCATCTAAAAGGGTTTTCAGCTTTGAGAAATACACACTTACACTATCTTGGTTATGCATCAGGCTTGTAATACTTTGTTTGAGCTCAAAAATCCTTGGTGCATTCTGATGTGCCAACCTCTACTCAAGTTCCTTCCATAGCTGATGTGCCGTTTCAGTATACACGGTGCTGCATTTTATGTCAATTGCCATAGTGTTTTGCAACCAAGTAATGACTATATCATTACATCTCAACCAATGCTCCATAAAGTGGACTGTCTGCATCACTTGGCTCTAAAATGCTTTCATCAACAAAACCGAGCTCGTTATTAATCCCGAGTGCTCTTTACATCGAATGTGCCCAAAAATGATAGTTATTGGAATCCAATACATAAGTAACAAGTATGGATTCAGAGCTATCATTAGCTCCAATATAGTATGGACTGTTTGGCAGTATGGACTGTTTGGCTATGAAGGGACAATTGGGGTTGGATTTGGGTCTTGATTTGTATCAGTGTTTGAAGATTCAATTGATTTTGGATTAGCAGAATCATTTGTGCTATCGACTCTGATACCATATAAGAAAAGGAAAATTAACAAGTAGGTAGAGTGAAAGAATTTTGGAAGAATTCTCTCATCATATTGATTCTTCTGTATGTGTCTCCTTTCACAAATTGATTACATTATATAGAAAAAAGGAAAAGAATATCAGCCTAAATGGAAACTATATGGCAGCCTAGCGGGGAATTGATGAGTGGTCTACACTCATGATATTTATGCTACTTAATTCATTATTTTGTTACACTTGACAGTGTTTTAGAATGTTTTAATGTGTGTTTTGATATTATGATATAAGCTGATTAAATTGAAGGAAATAAACAAAAGTTGGAAGAATTGGAGAAAATGGCTAAATTGTAAGAGATCCAAAGTTCGGGGACTAAAGTGAAAATACTCAAAAATTGTGTCGGACATCAAAATGAAGATTCGAGAGTGCTTGGAGTCAATTGGATGAATAAAGAAGTCAAATGGATCAAATATAGTCAAAGTATGATCACATCAATTTCTAACCGAAAAAGTTATGCTCCAGATTTGTAGTCTCATATTGAGACTCATTTTTGACATAGTAGAAGTTTGAATTGGAAAATTATATCTGAAGTACAATTATAATCATTTGAGTTATCTTTCCAAATCATCTTGAATTACCTCAATCGAATATCAGGAGAAAAAGTTATGATAAAAATACTGAAGGAAGCGCAGTGTAATTTTTCTACCAAAGGTGGCACCACAGTGCTGTGTTTGGGAGCCGCAACGCCACTAATACTGAAAATCAGCAGAATACGCGGCGCCTGCGGGAAAGGTGTTTTTATATTTTTGGAATCTTTCATTGGCCCAATTCAACTCTAAATTGTCCTAAACTCTAAAACACTATAAATACAAGTGAGAAAACCTAATTTTAGGAGGGCTCTTGTGGAAGAAAAAGGGAAAAACGGCTAAAACAAAGGACAATAAACACAAAGAATGAAAGAAATCAATTGAAGAAAGCGTGGAAAGATATCAAAGGGGACTTCAAGCAACACTACAAAAAGAGTTTTTCTTACCTTCTCCTTTATGTTTTCCATTGTAGATTGTTTACATTTTATGAATTTCTTCATGAACTAAATAATTTAGCTAGGGTTTGATATAACCACTTGAGATTATGGTTTGATGAATTTATAATTATTTCTTTTAGATTTTCCATGTATATTTAATTGTGTTATTATTATAATGCTTTCAATTACCTGAT
>CAIGRN010072707.1:0-54694 GCA_903798345.1 Fraxinus anomala
ATTTCAACATAAATTCTAACTCCTTATGGACTTCATCACATAGTCTCTGATCATGGTAGTGAACATGAAAATGTTGGGTGAGTTAAATTCGATCAAAAAATAAGCTGGTGAAGGCTAAGTGCATATTTCGCAAAGGTTAAAAAATATACTTGCTAGTAAATTTACTACAGTTATGAGCTTAACCTGGAAAGTCATCCTGTGAATATCACTAAAATGCCATATTTCTAAAAGTATAGATATCTTTTCCTCGAGCAAAATAAAGGGGAAAATAAAGTTTATTCAGACCGACGTAAATAAAAATCTATGGTTCGATGAATTAAAACAAGTAATACATAGTATCAAAACACAATTCAGGTGTTGCAAGACACATTCTGAAAATAAAGGAGAGAGACGAGAAAATGGAAAGAAAACACAAGAAACACATTAACAAATACTCCACGCTCCCAAAACCCTCAAATTCAAGTGCAGAAAACATTAATCCAGGACCTTGAACGAATCATAGCTATGTATCTCATGGAGCTCATTTTTATTCATCTGAAACCTGTATGATTTGTACGCAAATTCAGTTTGCAGAAGTACTGTCACGCTGACAGCCCGCTAACTCAAGCTTTAGGCTTGAGAATCTTGGCAGTCTCCCAAGTGAAATCAGCATCCTCACGGCCAAAATGTCCATAGGCAGCAGTCTTTTGGTACCTGAAGTTCCCTCCTCTTTTAAGATCAAGGTTGATGGCAATCATTCCAGGCCTAAAGTCGAAATTCTCTTTAATAAGGGCTAGTATATCCTTGTCTGGAATCTTACCCGTCTTGTAGGTATCAACGAACACTGAAAGTGGCTCTGCCACACCAATAGCATACGAAACTTGCACTATGCATCGACGGGCAAGTCCTGAAGCCACTACACTCTTTGCCGCCTGCCTAACAATGTATGCACCACTCCTGTCCACCTTGGTAGGATCCTTGCCTGAGAAGGCACCTCCACCATGAGCACCCCAACCACCATAGGTGTCAATGATAATTTTCCTACCAGTAAGTCCTGCATCTCCATGTGGCCCACCAATGACAAATCGACCTGATGGGTTGAGGTGGAAGATTGTTCTGTCATCAAGGTACTGAGCAGGAATCACGGGTTTGATCACATGTTCTTTCAAATCCTTGGCTATTTGATCATTTGTAACAGTCTCATCATGCTGGGTTGAGATGAGGACAGTGTGAACTCTAATAGGAACCATGGCACCACCATCATTTTTGTACTCGATGGTAACTTGGGTCTTACCATCGGGTCTCAGCCATGGGCAAGTCATGTTCTTTCTCACTTCGGTGAGCTTGGCCCCAAGCTTAGTGGCAAGGACATGAGTGAGTGGCATGAGCTCTGTTGTTTCATCTGTGGCATAGCCAAACATGTGACCTTGGTCACCAGCTCCAATTTCTTCCGGTTTCTTCGTGAGATGACCGTGAACTCCCTGAGCAATGTCAGGGCTCTGCTGCTCAATATTAACGAGGACCTTGCAGTTGTCAGCATCAAGGCCAACATCAGCTGAATTGAACCCAATGCCTCTGCAGGTATCCCGAACTATCTTCTCATAGTTTACATTGGCTTTGGTTGTGATCTCCCCAAAGACCATGACCATATTAGTCTTCGTGCAGGTTTCACACGCAACTTTGCTATCTGGATCTTGAGCTAGGCAAGCATCAAGAATGGCATCTGAGACTTGGTCACAAAGCTTGTCAGGGTGGCCTTCATTGACAGACTCCGAGGTGAAGAGGAAGGTATCCATTTAGAGTCTAAGCAGCATACAGAGAGACATGTAAGTTTATGCTAAACATTCAAACAATTTAAGTAAAAAAAAAGTAGGAACCTTTTTTGTTTCAATTTTTTTGTGAATTGTTAATAATTTCATGAACCTATAAGGGCTAAAATCTAAAAGAAAAAAATGATCCTTCTAATTTTATAGTAAAGCTTTAAGACTATGGTCTTAACTTATATTTTCTCATAATCTACAATGAAATACGCAAAAATTCATCTCAGACGCTCCCAGGTACCATACTCGTGCAAACACATTTCCCTTTGGAAGGTTGATGCATTGCTCAAAACAATTAGAAAACAAAGGGATAGTTCCGAGATGTTTATAATCACAGCATAATAATGTGTTATGGATTCATTCTTCAACTTTGTTATGTGATTCAGAGTAATGCCTCTTCATGGAAATGCTGCAACAAAGCAAAATTTCCCCCGGTGCTATAGTAAAATTTTATTACAAGAAGAAAGGTGAAAGGTGGTTCCGGTACCGGCTCCAAATTTTCCATGTCCGAAAAATAGTCTGTATCCTCTCAACAAATTTATGGACTCACAATATTACACAAACATTGTAAAGATGTACAGATCTACCACAGAAATCATACTGGTATATCTTCAGTTGCTGGCCTATATTTTCACATTTTCATGACTCAAATCAAAACTTTGCATCTTAAATCCAGATTATTATCTGACTTTAAAACACGTAATAGATCTGCATATAATGAGCAAGAATATGAAATCCTATACGTCGCTATTCTGAATTAAACAGCATTTCTTCAATCCGACCAATTGAATACTTAGCGTATTTTTTTCCCGAAATCTAAGAATAAATCAAAACCAAACAATAATCCCAGCACGACAGACACTCTATTTGAAACAAATAGAAGAATTTATAATCAGAACAATTAATGTTCAAAAACTCAATGGATCTGAGCAAAAATGAAAGTAATCTCACTGGATCTTGAATCTATGCTTCCAATAATAGAAAATGCATACCTCTGTATTAAAAATTGTACAGCAGATTACGAGGAAATGCCGTGTGATTTGTGGGTAAAGAAGTAGGATATATGTATACATATATATAGGCGGATATGAAGGCCTGCGGTGCGGGCCACGCGGGTGACTCGGTCCCCACCTCACCAAGCACCAACTACCCTATGGCTACCTAAAATTTTACCAACTTCGGCGGGTACCAAATTGAGAAGTTAAAATCTCTCTGTTGATGAAAACTGGCAAGATCAACGGTAGAGATCGGTTAGGTTAGGTGGAATTAGTGTCAAAGTTGGGAACGTGTACCTCGTGCTTCAAAAATAATGAATTTTTAAACTTTATACAATTTATTACAAGTGTGAAACAGAGAACTTGCAGTTTGACCATTTCTATTAATCGTTTACGCTATCGTGTTTTGATTTCTTTCTCTCAATAGAAGAGAGCAGGTCAAAATTTAAAAGTGTAATAAGATTTTCAACGTATGCTAAGGTGTTCATAGTCGATTAACAGACAAAAAGATACAAGTCTGATCGAGTCTTAATTAAGAAAGATGGACTCGTAAGTCTAGGGTGCTAAAATGAGTAGAATTTTATATTTGTGTGTAATAATATTTTATTGAAAAATGTGTGATTGGAAAGAAAAAAGAGAACAATGCATTTTTTTAAAAATGGAAATCAAACAAAGGCTAAATTGATGATGATGTTGTTGTTGCTCGGGACTTTCATACAAAGATAATAACGTCTCATATTTGAAAGATTTTTAATGTAGACTTGGAATATTCCTAGTAATTAAAGATTTTGAATACAAGTCAAGTGATTTGTTTGTAATAATCTCATCTCGTGAAAATAGTTGGTACAATGCACTTCAATGAGTAGTAGTGCAAGAGACTAAGGATCGAGTCGAGAAAATTCCTTCCTGATAAAAAAAAAAATGTAAAAAGGTGTTAGAATTTTTTTTCTCATGTAATGTTAAAATTATCTTTAAAATAATTTATCTATAGTTTAGTTCTATTTTATAATCAAATTCTCATGATGTAATTTTTTTTTTTTTGAACTGTAATCAGTAACTAAATAAAAACATTATACACTAAAAATTGTCTTATTATCTTATTTAAGCGAATAAATATTTTTCCATGCATGATTGGCTAAGTTTAAAGAGTTTGCTTAAATAAATTTACTCATAAATCAAGTAAGATTTATAAGAAATAATTAAAATTGGAAATGGGTTTTTATGTTTAGATTAAGATGAGTGTTATTTTCAGAAAAAAGAAAGTGTTTGGTGGGGATTAAAATAAGATTTTTAGTAGATTTTGATAAAAATTGATGAAATATGTAGTTGAAAAATTATGAGTCTCGTGAAATATATAGTTAATTGTTGACTTTGACTTGTACTAATATCAAGATTTTAATACCGGCCAAATAGGAGCCCAAAACTTCAGATTTTGATAAAAGTTGATGAAATGTGTGGTTGAAAAGTGTGTGAATCCCATGAAATATATAGTTGAAATTAATCGTTGATTTTGACTTATTTTATAATGAAGATTTTAATCCCACCAACAGGAGCCCAAAACTTCAGTTCATAGTACAATCAATCCAAACAGTTCAATATGGATTGTTTGAATGACTACCATTCACATAAGTTTTTTGTTAGATTTCTTATTGGAAGAATGAAACGAGTAGGCATTTACATAGAAGTTATGCTACAAGTAAAAAAAAAAAAAAAAAACTTTTATGAAATTCCACTTGACACATTATCGTTGATTCTTGTCAAAAATCACTTAAAAAAGGCACCACTGGTGCTGTGTAGCAGCACTTATGAGCTGCTTGTGAAAAAAATCCCTGTACACACAAGGAATAATCCTTTATATAGCCATTATGTGCTTGTAAGTCAATTACGAACAACGTCAGATTCAATCAAACGTAATCTTGCAAACCACTCTTTCAAAACAAAGTTCATCACAAAGCCGTCTCGTCATGGATTGGTGTGTGTACTACTATTACAAGTACTTGAGTAGAAGTCACACTTATAACTAGTTTGTGTGAGGAAGGTCCAAAGTGAGCTTATAAGCCCGCAATGCCGTGAATTTGAAGTAGTCCTTGCAATACACTTCTTTTAGCTTCCATTTCTGAAAATTCCAATAGTTCGTTGTCTCAAGAACAGGTTAAAAGATGTTAACTAATTTGGGCTGCCTCACTATACTATTGGGCTGGACCTTTTGTTTGCTAGTTCTGTGGATTTAAGTATTTTCGGGTTGTTGGCCTCATTTGATGATTATTATCAGCCTTACACGTGGCTGATCATTTGCCCTTGGATTGTAACTGTTCATATTACTTGATAGACTTGGCTTTTGGTGTACTGGGTATTCGAGATTATTCTACTTTCTCTTGTCTCTCTCTGTGCTCCCTTTTCTCTGAGTGTAGATTATGATTTACTCTGGTGTTCGACACTGCAATCGTGATGTGTGTTCTTCTCAATCCATTTTTTGGGAAGTCTGTATAATAGTGTATAGATTTAAGATTGGGTTTGGTGATTGCAGTGTTTGTATTTTGAGGCGAGATTAATACGAAGAAACTATTGGTTTCTTCGAACATTTGTAATACTCTTGGTTGATTCTTAATGGATCTAGAGCTATATCCTTTGTGGATGCTCGACGGGTGATTATGTCATTTGTGGCTGAACATCTTGACCCTACGGGGTGAAAATTCGATTGTTCACTTGTTATTTTTGTGTTTCTACACTTATTTTGGTAATTGTGATCTTCAATCCTTTGGTATTTGTTATTTTGGGACCTTACAAAAGATTTATAGCAGAATAGGTAATTAATTAATTTAAATTCGTGCACTTTCTTGAAAGGTTGCTCCATTCGAGAGATTGAGGAGAGTGATTTTTATTGAAAACCTCCCAAAATGGAAAGATTATGAGAAGGGAGCTCGGTCGGAAAATCCTATCGAAACTTTAATAGCACCCAGTAAGTTAAACCAAATCATGCGAGCCCTTGTGATTTAGGAGAAAGTCTGAGTATGAAGAAGATGAAACTATCGTTTGGGTAAATTGGCAAGCTAAAACTAGAATAAAAACTCTTTAGTATTAAATAATGAAATGAAAGTAATTTTTTTGATATTTTGTTTCAAACATAGGCTTGAGCAGTTCAAAACAAGTTGGTTTATTTAAAGTTAGTTCAAGTCAATTTGGTACCAGACTTGAACATCTTTGAGAAGTTCACGGGGAAATTGACACACATAACACCTTATGTAGATGGTTGACAATGTTAGCACTTTTGTAGATTTTGAATTAGGGGTCAAAAATCGAATCAAGAACGTCGGTCAATATTTCAATTTTGAATCAAACCAAAGCGCCTAGAAAACGTTCAATTTATGTTTATGTAATTAGAAACCGTTAGAAAATAAAATGAACCATTCATCCGGTTACTAAAAGATTACTTATTCTACCAAGATATTTCATTTATTAGTTCATTTTATGCTTCAACAAATTTACTTGCTAGTAATAAAATAAAAAAATTACTTGCTAGTTGGATTCTAATGGCTCTTTAGTCTTTACAAATAAACAATGATTTATTGATAATATATACAAGTATTGTGACATTTATATTTTATGTTCTAATTTAAATTTTATATTGCATTAAGATAGCAAAATAAATATATTAATTACAGTGTTCGATATTATGTACTGAATATATGCGAATAGAACACTAAAAATCAGCAATAGTAAACTTTAAAGGTTCTATAGTGAAGCGACTTGTATGGAATAATAGAATCTTCTCCGGATATTCTTTAGATGGTAGAAACATTATGGACTAAAATATCAATGTCATATTCTCACAATTGGCAAACCCTTTATTTTCAATGTCATGTTTTTTATATACTTGAATAATATAATGAGATGCTCATCTTATACTAAGCACTTGTGATATGTCATATTAATTCATTGGTGAATAGGTCTCAATATTTGAATTAAATTTATTATCCACAAATAAATTAATATGACATGTCACGGATATTTAGCATAAAATGAACACCGACGCTCATTAGATCACTCATATACATATACATATATATTAGAGAGATTTATCATTGTTCAAATTATGAAATGATCTTTGCTATCGATAAATTGTCAATCACATTCTCATGGACTATAGTGATGTTGATTGAGACGCTCGAGAATATTATTCTCAAGATAACGGGAAAGTAGAAGAAAAATGATATTCAATTGTGGGTTACTATCACATTTTCAATGAATTAAAATATTTTTCAATTATATAAAGAATGTGACCTTTATCTCACTGCAGACACGAGTGATGATCATTATTATTGCTCGTAAATAACATTACTGAAAGCAAAATATTATAATTGACAATAAAAAAATTAATAATGGTTTTAGTTAGTCACGCGATAAATCCTATAAAATCTCAAACACTATAAATACTCGAGCAAGAAGCGAGATTTTTGTCTCGACTTAATTGGTTACTCGTTTGCTCTTGTTTTACAAGTTGTTATTTACAATTGTAATTAATATCGCCCTAGTTGGAAATAGGGTTTGGTTTCTAATAAATTGTAATATTCTAGTGCAAGTTTAATAAACTAAAATAAGATTTTTAACATTTTACTTAAATTAATGGAACTTGAGATAATATTGACCTTTCCGCATCACAATATTTTGAGCCATAGATAATTAAGCTCTTGTTTGAGTTCCATTTTTTTTCATCAAAATGTATTATTAAACAGTAATTTGATTTCATTACAATCATACATTTTTCAATAAAATAAAATTGCACGCAAACACTTTTTTTTTTTTTTACGACACATTCTCCATCATAATACTATTACAAAATACTTTTTTTTTTTTTTTTTGTTTAAAATGAGGCTCAAAGAAACCCTAAAACTAAAACAAAATTTGAAATCCGTCTTCTTTAGGGGGGGGAAAAAGAATCGAAATAAATAAAACNNNNGGTTAAAAATGAGGCTCAAAGAAACCCTAAAACTAAAACAAAATTTGAAATCCGTCTTCTTTAGGGGTGGGAAAAAGAATCGAAATCATTAAAACCAAATCAAATCAATCAATCTTAACCCAATTAAGATTAAAAAGGAAAGAAGAGAGAAATAACTTGATACGATCATCAGCACACGTGCATACCATAATTCAAGAATAACGCAGCAGTGCATATAAGTAAAAAGAAAAATGCTAAATGTGCATAATAAACATCATAATGATGTCCATAATGTACACGTGTTCGCCCTTATTGAGGGCGAAGTAAAAATACTTTCGTCCTCTTATACAAAGAGGTTCGTCAAATAACATTTTTTCTTAGTCAAAATTAAAAATAAAATACTTATTTTGAAAATACTTTTTGTGCTCTTAAGTGAGAAAAAAAAAATGAAAAAATTGGAGCATTCTTACCTTAAAGGGATTCAAGATGCCATTTTTGTCTGCATAAGCATCTGCACCTCCCTACAATAATGAAAGCACAAATACTATCCAAAATTGCCTTGAGAGAGGTGCAGGTGCAAATGCAGATAAACAAAGCCACCTCGACCGTCAGATTTAGATAAATATATTCTGAAGTATCCCATCCACCACCACCAACTCCGATCAACCACCACCCACAAGAATCGCATAAATTATGAGAGATTAAAAAGAAGGGTATGATAAAGGGAGTTGGAGTTAACCTACCTAATATCTACCTACCTACCATGGATTTGTATGTATATGCTGTGTGCATAGATGTGTACGGGAACGAAGAGGTTCTCCAACACAGTACAGGTGAAGGTGGTGGTGGTCGTTGTGATATTTATGGAAAAAGGCAACGTGGCAACCACGTGATGCAAAGGGTTAATCACGTGAAAATAGGCTTCTCCACCAATCAGGTTATGACACGTCACGTGCTCAACCGAGAGAATTATATATATACATATGACACCACATTTCTCTAATTTGTATTTATTTATTTTTTGTATTTTTAATTTTATCCTTATTTTAATTAACGCATGTTATTCCATCGATCACTCGTTAAAATGGAATAAAAAACTTATTTATCATTGTATTTTTAAATAAGTGAAATAAACAATAAATATATAAGTCCGACAAAATATTTTCGACACGTTAGCATCATATATTAAGATCTCTTTGTATTGATACTCTATATAAGAACAACCTTCATATAGTAAAAAAATTGAACGTAAGACATGTTATAATTTGTCTAGGTAAGAATTCAATTTCACGTGTAATAATTATTGTATATTACTAAAATATAAATGTTTTTCTGTTTACGGTTCTTTCAAAATGTGCTCAACTATAAGTCGCCTTACTTTTTTAAAGATAACCTTACTTATAGTTATCACATTTTAAAAGAACCGTAAATAAGGTTTTCCTATCAACCGTTTGATTACGAGAGTGGGAATCGGAACAGTTGCCAATAATGATTGGATCTGGTGGTCAAGATTGCCATGAAAAATTATATGCTATGCCATATAGTTTGTGACAATATAACATGCCCCTTTTTTTGAAACGTGATTTGATTTGACAGAGAAACCAACAGGCAATAGTGTCATAGAAACCCCCAAGAATCAACCAAAAAACTCAAAATCAACAATCATTTTCACAACTTTGTTTAGTGGAGAAGTATTTGCACGCCATTCTATTGTATTATGCTATTTTACAAATCTGTACTTTGCTGTTTTAAATTATTAGATTCAATTTTGTACTCGCTAATTTGGATGGTGTTTATTGTTGAATTAATGTCTGCATTTAGTATTTTATTTTGCTATTTGCTGGTGCAAGGTCAACTTCATTGATGCTTTATGGGATTACTGGTGGTTTTATTTTGATGTGTTACGATTTGCATTCTGCTGTTTCTTATGTTGATCAAGGTCTGATCTAGAGTTATTTTGCGCAAAATTTACCAATCTAGTATTGTATTCCGCAAAGTTTATCGTTTTCGGGATCTGCAAAGTTTATCGATTTCAGGGTTGTATTTCGAAAAGTTCACTAATTTGAGGGTTGATTTGCACACAAAGTTTCACTAATAATCATGTTCTTCTTCCTCCTCAATACACATGAAAATTTAGAATAAAAAAATTAGAAATGTTGAATTAAATATTACAATAGAACACTTTTTTATACAACAATACATGAAAAATCAAATACATTAGAGCAATACAATAATGAAAACAACATTCACTAACATCCAATACCCAAATAACAACAAAACTAAAAATCTAATTTCCACCATTCACCACCCACATCACAGCAAAACCACAAAATAATTTCCACCATTCACTACCCATTTATATAGTATCAATTTATTCTCTTTGGTTGAATCATGGTCTCTCAGTTGGTTTCTCAAACAAATAGGGCCTCAAGTGAGTATTTGAATTTGAAGAAACTGAAATACCCTTCGAGATTTTATTGGTTTTGATCCTTTTTATTCATTTTTAACGTCTAAACTAACGTATATAGACAGCAGGGGAGATTCTGTACCAAAATGAAATGTTAGGAAGGTACTCCACAAGAGTATTGTGCCAATTACCCATAAATAAAAGTTTATGAATTTATTTTGTTAACTAGTAGTAGTGAATAATTGCACTTTCTAAATATTCACTGGATTCCAACTTCTGAGATCACTAACGAAAGAAAAAAAAAAGTTCGAATCTTTTTTCTATGTAGTTTTAACGAATGAAAAAACCTTATCGTCAAAATATTCATTAGAACGTCACATAAATGAGATTTTCAATAAATTTGACATAGCAAGAAGCGTGAACAGAATAAAGATGGGATCAAAGTCGTCAATGGAGTACCCAAAATTGGTTTCAACTGAAATCAAGATCTCGACAATTCTAAGTGAATGCCGAGGATTAAGTTGATCAATGATAAGAGTGTAGGTACAACCATATGGAAATTTGTTGTTTTAATTCACAACAGATCAAGGACCAAATCACAACAGATCAAGGACCAAATCGATTTAAGTACAAGTGCCCAATTGTTGCCTATACCTAGCCCCTGTTTAGTAGAGATTAAAATCAAAATTTCAACAGAATTTGATAAAAGTTGATGTAATGTATGGTTGAAAAGTTGTGAGTCCTATAAAATGTGTTGTTAAAATTAATTGTTGACATTGACTTAAATTTTAATCAGATTTTTTGACCTTACCAAACAAGGGCCTAATTCTTCGTGGACATCAATGTTAAAAAGGGAAAAAGTTGTTTGGAAAGCAGGGAAGGGACACAGAAATAATACCCTGGCTAAGGCTTATTCAGATGCTCAACTCAACATACTTCTCAAAGGGTCTGTGAAATTGGACGAAGGAGGGCTTGGAGATATTACACAACTGGGGATTAAATTTATTATGTGGCATCACCTACAGAAGAAATTAGGATCTAGCCATGTTGGGAAGCAGAGCATCGTGGCAGCTTTTAAGCTAATACTGCACAAAGCAATTCCTGTCAGGATATTCTTTTTTTGCTGGAAATTATGGCACCCTTGTGTGAATGATTATGTGAAGGGTAACGTACCTTTAGCACAATTCAAAAAATGAACCCCTCCCCCCCTTTCTGTAAGTGTAGCAAGGTTCATTGCCCTGTGGACCACATTGTGCAACACAGGTGCCCGCCACATCTCATTGCCATCTAAATGCAACTGCTAGCTTAAAATGGGTAAAACCAGGTCCGTGACCTGGTTCGAGTCCATTTGAGGGGGAGTGGGAGGGTGAAATTTAATATAAAAAAAACAGATAGATATTTTGATACATATAGGGGTTCGAGTCTGTGCAAGCATAAGCAAATTACAACCAGTAGATTCCCAAAGCCTAGCTTCTTTCATCAACTTACAAGGGCAAGGACCTAGGGAAGTCCACCTAATTAAGTAAATTAAAAGCCTAATATAAGAGGAGAAAATGATCTACTAAACAATATTGCTTAACTTATGCTAAGCTACGGTGACATGATAATTCAATTCATTGGTAGATCATTTCATTCTTGGGACTTATCACGAACTTTATTCGCCAATTAATTGATGTAACATGTAACCGTTGTTTAGCTTGCTTCATGGATAATTTTTTATTATAAGAGAATGCTGGAAATATTACACACATACCAAAAGAAACCAATCCAACAGCTGATTGGTTTGACATTTGCTAATAAGGGAGTTAAAAAATTTTAAAAATTAAAAAAATCAGTGGTGATAGTTACCCAAGCAACAGGCACAATCACAAGGATATTGAGGACAAATGGAAAATATCATTAATGAAGCACTTTTCTAATGAGAACAGATTGGCATGATTACTGGAACATCTGGAGTTTACTGATAGAAAGATGTTAAAATTCAAAAAGCATTGAAGGTTATTTGATCGTAAATGTTAAAACAGTAAAAGTTTCAAGCGAGTTGTAGCTACTCTTTGTACTCAAGTAAAATATAAAGTGTTGCAGCAACTCTTCTAATTTGGTATTAGAGCAAGATTAAACCTCGAAACATCCAATAGTTCACTTTAAAAACAATCATTGAAGCCGTCTGAAGTAGTGCATAAAATTTCAGCAACGATTTAAGAAGTGCTGAAATTAATTCAGCAAGTGAGAGTGCAACAAAATCTTTTGTGTGGCCTCTCTAGTTCCAGCAGCAATCAAATTATTCTACCATCAGCATTTAAAAAGAGAAAAAACTTTTTTTCTTTCCTCTCTCAACACGAGCAAAGATCAATCATTTAGCAAATTGATCAGCAGAACAAGTTTTAAGTCAAATTCTGTACAGATAATCATGGAGAAAACAAAAATGGACGCTCATGTTAAAAAGAATGGAAATCCAGTAAGGGAGGAAAAATGAGAAGCAAGGCGGATAGAAAGGCAATAAAACAGACCATTGGTATAAAATGGAAATAGTAAAACGGCGACTCAATTTAAATTTTCAAAGCACAAGAGCTGACTACAATCCATTGTGATAACATATCACCAACTGTAATGACAAAAAATCTAGGGTACATTTGGTTTGCTGTTTTCAAGTTCTTTTTAGTTTTTAGTTCTGAAAACGCATTGGGTCTAGTATTTTCGAAAACAAGGTTAAACTTATAACATAAAACTCAAAATGCATTTTTTAAATTTGAAAATTCTGAAAATACTAAAAAAATTAAAAACAAGCGTTCAAAATATTTTTCATTGAAATAAAAATTTATAATAAAAAAAATTTAAAGAATAAAAATATAAAATTGTAACAAATAAAATTTTGAAAAAATAAAATATAAAATTCCAAAAAGCTAAATTTCTAAAAAAAATAAAATTCAAAGAAACAATATAAAAAATAATAAAGCTTTTAATGATTTTTTACATAAAAATTCTAAAAAATAAAAATAAATAAACACATAAAATTTTGAAAAAATCCTAAATTTTAACTTCTAGAAATATATAAAAAATAAAAAATAATAAAGCTCTTAATGATTATTTACATAAAAATTCTTAAAAAAAATTAAACGAACACATATAAAAATATTTTCAGCCTACGTCATTAATTTTTATTTTCTATATTTTGAACTCAATTTATTTTAATTTTAATTTAAATTTTGTAACGAGAAAAAAATATTTTAAGATTCACTAACTATAAAATGTATATATTACTTGATAACATATTAACATAAAATTGTTCTAATTTAACTAAATAATTAAATTTCATAAAATAAAATCTCATAAAACAATTTTTCAAAAATTTCAAAACAAAAGTGATTTCTAGTTTTTTGTTTTGAGAAATAATTTTTCAAAATGACAAGTCAAATACATTTTTAGACATCTTAAAACGGACCTTCAAAACAAAAACTAAAAATGAACTCAAAACTGAAACACAAACCAAACGGATCCCTAGTATTTCATGTGTGATCCAAGCATATTGAACTCCGATATTTAGTAAATCAAACTTCCAATCTTTAAAGATATTGAAATATGTGAAGACTACTAATCTAAAGATAACTTTGGAACAAGAAGCTTTGACCATGTAAACTTTAAGTCTTAGCATTGGAAGATGGAAATCTTGCCTAGGAAACTAGAAGCTTCACTTTGAAATATTAAGTCTTAAATATTAATTTTTGAATGGCTAGTATACTCCCTAACAATCTAAACACTTCATTAATGCCTCTATAAAGAGGCTAATGTTGTAGTATTGAAGAATCACTAGTAAAGTTATCGTAAAACTCCTATATGTAGAGTGAATTGCACCGACTCTACTTATAATCAATCTTAAAATTTTCATAAATAAAATTGCAGATTACAAAAAAAAATACTTAGCTTCTGCACCCAACAATTACTAGCGATGATTCAACATTACAAAGTTGACCTCTTTACATAAGCATCAACGAAGTGTTCTATAATGTTACGAGACTCAATGGTTTCTAACGCGGGTTTCCAAGGTCAAGACTTCATCTTCCAATGGTCAAAACTCGTATTTTCTGAAGCCATCTTAATGTTGTGGTCTTTGATAACCTTCAAATTTTTTTGAAGATTGCAAATTAGTATGACTTTTTATCACCCCTCTTAATTTGCAATCTTCAATTGTTTCAGGTTGGAGCTTCAAACTCTCTCATTTTCAATGACATCCCAAAGATCTAATGAGATGAAGAACGTTTGACTGCTCCAATATTCTTAATGCTCTCTTTCAAAGACAAATGACTTGGTGAATGTGTGAATAGAGAGGGTGTTGAGTTTAATGCCTTTTGATTGAATTTCAGCAATAACCAAGGATATTGTTATAGAGAATGATTCACTAGAAAGATGGACAAAAATTTCTGAATAAAATAGTTTTGCTAAATATTTTAAGATTTAACCTACTCTAATACCAAATTTGTTGGGTGCAAAAGCTAGGTATTATATTAAATCTACAATTTTATTGTCGAAAATTTTAGGATTGATTACAAGAGTTGTTATAGCTCACTCTGTATTTATTGTTTTACGATCTCTTTACTCATGATAATTCAACAATCCAAATGTAGCCTCTTTATTGAATCATCAATGAAATGTTCTAAGTTGTTGGGGATTATACAAGTCATTCAGAGATCAATATTTGATATTTGATAATTCAAAGTGGAGTCTAGTTTTTAAGGCAAGACTTCATCTTCCAAAGCCAATACTCCAATTTTCTATGGTCAAAACTTCATGTTTATAAGTTATCTTTAATGTAGTATTCTTCAACATAGTCCAATGTTTTTAAAGATTGCAATTTATACTTTCACTTTTAATAGTAAATTAATCATAAAATAGTAAACATAGTAAATATTGAGTAAGTTGTAGCTACTCTTTGTACTCAAGGAAAATAGAGTGTTTGCTGTAACAACTTTCGTAAAATTTCAATTTATGAAATTCAGATTTCTCAATTATCTAGCTTCTACACTCAACGAGAAAAATACGCTAACAGGTTATCAGAGTACAACAGCTTAAATTGACAAGTAATACTTGTAAAAATAAAATTACATAGTTTTTTATGTTAAAATGAAGGTAACAAAACTAGAAAGTTTAAGAAGTTTACTTTTATGCATACTGGACTATTTGAAAAACTAGAGAAAAGAAAACAATTGTTACTAGCCTCACCAACATATTACTTACCAACTACAAATTGCAAATCTAGGGGAAGAAAGATAGTCCCGCTCAAAAAAGTTTAGCATTCCCAAATCACAAGAGTACAAGTTTGGAATGATCCTGTGAATGCACATTTTTTCCTGGATCAGATTTAATGGTGACTTTAAGGTCTCGTAAATGTGAAGAAGAAAAAGGATTCCAGGAATTAGATAATAATCAAACCAACTAATGCAGCCTTGAAAGGAGAAATGTTTAAAAGGGAGAAACAGGATCTATACAATCATTTAAAAGGTAAGCAATCTATTATCATATGATATGGCAGAGTATGAAAATTGTACTCTGCATATGTAAAAAACCAGCTTATCAAATCTTTTTAATATATTGCCATCCAAATTGGCTTTCATCAGCACATTTAGCTGTCTGTCTAATACTAGATGCTCAATAAGTGAATGATCTCTAGTACTTGATAAATTTCTTGTGAAGCAACTTGATTCTAAATCTCAAACTATGTAAGTTTATAACCAATCATGGATATCACTCAGAGAAACTCCTGCTGTAGTAGTACTAATTAGAAATGGAAAAATTAGCATATACTGAATGTACTTAAAAAATTTATTGTTCACTTGTACAAGTTCATATTATTACTCTTAACAGAAATAGAGAATGTTAAATAGTGAATCCAAAATTTCAAATAGAACTCATGAGATAATAATTTTAAAATGCCTAGCTGTTTGCTTTATGTGATGAATACATCTTGTCTCATCTCACCATCCTATAATTTATGAAACAAATGCATACACTCAGTAAATTTCATATTGTATGGTTGCAATTCTACCATATACATCCTATTCACTCGGTTGAAAATTGATCTATCTATTCTCTGACTTTATAAACTATACCAACAATCATGCTGTATATAGATCAAAATAGTAACAGATCTTCTACCAATTTTCATTATCATTTATGACTGGGGAAACAAAAGTCTCAAGGTCTTGACATTTATGAAAGTGATGCTAAAGTCAAACCAGTCAACCGCCTTTTATTACATATTGTATTCCTTCGGAAGCTCGATCATTGTGATAAATTGTTCCCAATATTGCTACTTTTCTTGTATTATTACCATTGACTTGTGAACAGATTGTTCATGAATGCAGATATCTATTAAAGAATTGTTCAACTCAAAGATGAGGCTAAAGACGTCAGATTTTATATGAAGATAATAACAATCAATTATCAAGTTTGGAAAATCAATAGTTAGTAGTGACGCATAGATTGCTTACCATGTTTGAAGAAAGTGCTTATGGATATCACAATTCATTTTATTAAATAAGAATATTTGATATCCAAGAGCACAAGCAGCAAACATTAATTGTTCCAAAATGATATTACAACTTCTATTAAAGCTTAAGTTCTGTGTACTTTTTGTTTAACACAGGAGATAGTTATGTCCTTTCAGGTTCAACACTAAGACTCTAGAGTATTCGTTTTCTTCCTTTATTTCTTTTTTCTTTTCATTTTGTTCTGTGGGGTAGGGGTACAGAGGATTAAGTTAGTGTAAAGATGACAACATGCTCCTTTATTCCTGTATCATTAACACCATAACAAAAAATAGGTTTGTAGTTGTTTTTCGTAGCTAAGTATTATGGCTGCAGGAATTTTCTTTCCCTTAGTACTATGATCCACTGTCACTCTTACTATAGTGGCATGCCATGTGAACACATATGGTGTCATGTAGCACACCAACACTCTATGACATGGATCAACATGCAACATGCCATCTCTTATATTTTTTCAAATTTCTAATGCTGGAGGGATACTTCAGGAGCATTCTCAGGTGAGTGTTGATATGATATGTGGTGTTTCCTATATTATAAAAGTATATAATATAGTTATATTATACAAATATAAATTTTAAAGAATTTAAAACGCCATGTCTTTGTCTTAATGTGTCCATGCAACTTAGCTGTTTTATCATCCATGTGATGAAAGTTGCAGATCATTTTCTCTCAACAAGGCGTACACGTGATTATAATAACTAAAATTTGGTGTCAGCTTCTTTGAAGACTTGTACAAATTAACAATTTCAGAATATTATACACGTCACATAAAGAAAAAAAAAACTTATAGGTCCTATCATTGGACACCACAAATGCTGCTATAAAGTATTTACACATACATGTTATTGTCCACTAAATCTGCTATCTAAAACTAATACATAATCACCAAGAACTAAGTCGTGTGTTATTGAGATAAATATGTATGAAAATGTTCATGTGCACCAGATAGAGGGATTGTATGTTGCATTTGAGAATTCAAACTTCCTGTAGGCATATGTTCTATTTTGCTGAATACTTAAGCAGTGCATATAACGAACAACTAAATTCAGAGAATGGATGAATTAAAAACTAAAAGATCTCATGTGTGAAATTCGAAAGTACACAAAAAATGAGATTTTCAGTAAAATGAGAATGAAAACATATTAGAAGTTACAACAATACATTATAACAGTATCAACTCCTTCACCTTTAACATCAATCTAAAGGATTACAACACCAGCAGTAATCAATCAATAATAATCAATGGTGCAGTAAAAAAATCCTAGCAGAAACCAGAGTTCAAAGACATGCGGACATCATCATTGTTAATCCAAATCTTTCAACAACCATCACTAATTAACTATTATCTTTTGCATCCCTGACAAGCTTTAGAACTTTATTAGATTTATAATAAAGAATTACAATAAAATTAATGAGCAGACACCTAGGTTTCATGAACGATGAAATCAAGCATTGACCTGCTTAGGTTAAATGAATGACAAAATCAAGCATTGTGGCCGTGAATTAATAACAGGACTTGCTCCCTTTTGGATGCATTAATATCTAGAGTTACTGAAGAAATCCATCACCTTCAAAAAGAGCAAGACCAAGCAATGTACCATTTATACACTAGTAAAGACATTCATTTTATTACATGTCTATATTATAGCTGACACAACATGGGAAGCTAGCACAGAATGATTTTGGGCAAAAAATTGATCCATGAAGAAGAAACCATAGTACACACAATATTAAACATTCATCTTATTAGGTTTCAAATGTATTATTTGGCAGACAATTGATCCGTGAAAAACTTCTATTATATGAGGTTAATTTGGACTTTATGAGAAATCATGTACTATAAACCAACGTTCAAAAGGTGGGCATAGGCATGAGGCGTGAAGACCCCCATATGGAAAAGTAGTAGAAAAGCAGTCAATCCTATTATGATTGTCTATAATGTGGGCCTAGGCGCCAAAAGGCATGGGCCTTCATATTTTTTATTTATTTTTATATTAAATAAATTAAATAAGTAAAGGGAATTATTATTAATAATCTTAAAATAATAATAAAAATGAGGAAACTGCTTATTACGCCTAGGCTTGTAAAGCTTGAGGCTTGACCTTACTGCCTTGACATGCCTTACACCTTTTAAAACCTTGCTCTAAACATGCATATGTTCAAAAGATTCAAAAAAGTTGTATATTTCTCAAAGATTAAGATTCAAAAAAGTGCGCAGGATCACGTTTCTACGCTAATTCAAAAATGTTTTGGCAAGCGTAAATAAAAGAACCATACATATATATATATAAGCTAAACATCTTTTTCCATTCTAATTACTTCCCAAAAATTTTTATATTATATACAAATTTGGAAATTATTATTTTCGATTTACTCTTCTCCCCCTGCTCCTTGATTTATAAATTAATTTATTTCGAGAGTAAAATAATGAAGACTAAGTGAATGGTAGATCACAATAGGTGTCCATACAATGTTAAAGAAATGTCAGAAAAAAAAATAGGAAAGTCTATGAAGGCTGAAACTCTACTCCTCTGGCACGCCAGAGAAAATAAAGGGGGCGTATCTTAAATGCACATTAAAGGTGAATGCAAAGTGCAACTCTCTGCCACAACGACGTTGCCCAAAAATAATGAAATTGACAATGATCTTTTACTTTCATCCTTTTAACCGAGTCGGCAGGAAAAGCCAGAATTCCAGCTGGCAAGTGATACGTTGCAGCAACATAACTTGCATGTAGACCCGTGTCTCTTGTAAGAAAGAAGTTTCATTTTTTGCGGATTACTCATACCTCCATATTCTTCCACCTAATCCCCACAGATTGTCCTTACCTATACCTATGTATTTCCCTATGCCTATTTAACGTAAAAACTTGAAATGCCTAAAGCATGGTGTGACTGCTTTCTGCTGCTCTCTTGTGTGACTCCACATTAGTTTCATTCTTCTCTTTTATTTCATCCCAAATCTTTCACCATGAGACACATAGTTTTTCAAGATCCATATGTGAATGAGACCTATGATGCAACAAGAAGTCTCAGCAATCTTTGGGAGAGTATACGAGTGCCAATTATCGTGCCTATTCTACGCATTGCAGTTTATATATGCATAGTGATGTCTGCTATGCTTTTCCTTGAAAGGGTTTACATGGCAATTGTGATTACATTTGTCAAATTTTTTGGGAAGAAAAGATACACCAAGTACCAGTTAGACAGCATAAAAGAGGACCTAGAAAAAAACAACAACTACCCTACAGTGTTGGTTCAAATCCCTATGTTTAACGAGAAAGAGGTAAACAACTAGAATATCCTTTGCACTGCTAGTATCTATATACACTTTATTAAAGGCATAGACATGCATCAAGCATACAGCACATGTATACAGAAGCATACAAATTATTAATCCCCATTAAGTGCCTATAATGACCAAAAAGCACTGGCAAATGAATTTTATTATAGCAGCATGTAAAGCATGCATACAATTATACAGCCACATGCAATTATTGTTTTGGCAAGTTAAAATGATTTCTAGATGCACTCTAATAGTGCTTTTTATACTAACATCTTACAGCTTTCAGGTCAAAATTTATTCAATCATGAACATACATACTATTAAATCTGGATAGCAATTCATACATCCTTTTACTTTTTTTTTTTAATCCGCGTTTAGTTTGAAAAACTGAAAAGAAGAATATTTCTTCCAAAAGAATTAGATAAATTTAAAAAGAAGCTCAAAAATGAGTATCTGAATCATGCCTGGCGAATATCAAAAATCAATTAGAGTTAAAAGATAAATATCATTTTTAACGAATCACAAAATAGTACCTTCAAAACTTCTCTTTATGCGTGTCTGAGTGACCGTGCATCGCTTTGCTGTAGAAGAAACAATGAGGAATTAAAGGTCGAAAGACGAGATTTAAGTGATTTTTCTGCAAGAAGGTTAATGATCCTTATTTAGATAAATGAACAAGATTAAAGTAAAAGTTGCCTATTTCCCTCTTTAGTTTATCATTATTCCCATGTCATGCAATCTTAGTGAATGTTAAATATAATTGCTTCCCCTCCCTTCTAACTTTCAACTCTCAGGCATAAACATTTTGTCTCTCCTTTCATAAGGTAGAATATATCTAGTTGGGAATTTTCATTTATGTTTAAGCAATGAAGTTTCCAAATGGCTGTTGAATATAACTTCGACCAACATATTTCATTAATATATCACTGTTGTCGACATTAAACCATATCAATAACTGTGTAAAGCATATCATGTGTCAATTTAATAGTGTAATTCCAGCCTGCTTGATGATTCCCATTTAAGGTAAGTTTTACCACTAAAACACCAGCTAGATAAGGAACAGATAAATCCTATATAAAACCATATAATACAAACTAACTTGGTCTGCATTGATTTATCCCAAACATTCATGTCTCTGATATCGATGAATATAAAACATAGAAATATACGTAATCACCTGAAAGCTTCACACAAACAAGCAAATTAAACGAATAAAATAAACATGAATTCATGATAGATTTTTCATATGGACAAACAGTTGGGATACAACACACTGTTAATCATGTGAGAGCTCATACTTTGAGCAAATATGGAATTTAAAGAAAAGAAGAAAGATTTAATTTCTATTTCGAAGAATTTAAACTAAATATGAGTAAATAAATCCAACATCTTCTTTACGCCTAGGTTTACAAGCTTTCCATAGGAGCTGTATGTGGGCTTTCATGGCCATCAGATCGGCTCATTGTGCAAGTTCTTGATGATTCCACCAGTGAAGCCTTAAGGGTATCCTTTTGAACCAAATGTAATCTTCAATGTAAATTCTAGTAAAATCATGTATCTGTGCAACGATTCTGGAGAATATATGTGCAGGCAATGGTAAAATTGGAGTGCCAAAAATGGATGGCGAGAGGGGTGAATGTTAAGTATGAGACGAGGAACAACAGGAATGGATACAAAGCTGGTGCTCTTCGAGATGGCTTAAAAAAGCATTACGTTGAAGATTGTGAATTTGTTGTGATCTTCGATGCAGACTTCCAGCCTGAAGGAGATTTTCTCTGGAGGACTATCCCCTACTTACTTGAAAACCCAGAGCTGGGCTTGGTTCAGGCAAGATGGAAATTTGGTAAGGCATATGACAGTAATATATATACTATAGTCGAAAGATCTCTAACTAGATTTACCTCCAATATAAAAGTATGCCGTACTCCATAAATGAAGATCAGAGATAAAAGACAGCGGGTAATTGGTTTAGTTAACATGTAACTCCGAATGTGTAATGCAAATAAAGTAAACTAAAGTGGATATTCCTCGTAACAGCTTCAGTTGCTCTAAAAATTAAGCACGTTTTCAAGGTATTGACAATGACTTAATTTTTGCAGTGAATGCAGATGAATGTATGATGACTCGGCTCCAAGAGATGTCATTAGATTATCACTTCACTGTTGAACAAGAAGTGGGCTCCTCAACATGCTCATTCTTCGGATTCAATGGTTATCAGCATATCATGTTTCCCTTCAAACATTATTGTTTGCTAGCGACTAGTAAAGTAACAGAGGCAACAGACTTAAGACGTTTGACATTAATTGCAGGAACTGCAGGAGTCTGGAGGATCCGAGCAATAAATGATGCAGGTGGGTGGAAAGATAGAACCACAGTAGAGGACATGGACCTTGCAGTCAGGGCTGGCCTTAAGGGCTGGAAATTCCTCTTTGTGGGTGACCTCGAAGTAAGCATCTAAACTATCACTAGGATACACTATCTGCAGTGTGAAGTATAGATTCCTCTAAGTTGAACACAATTTACCTTCCATCAGGTAAAAAATGAATTACCAAGTACGTTTAAGGCGTACAGATATCAACAGCACCGCTGGTCATGTGGACCCGCTAATCTGTTTAGAAAGATGTTTATAGAAATCATCACCTGTGAGGTATTAAATCTACAATTGTTTCCTTTTACTTTCAGCAATAAACTAGTGGTATGACACTGAATTAGAATTTCCCCGAGAAAATTCAGTGTGCCTTCCTAATGTTTGCAGCGCGTATCACTATATAAGAAATGGCATGTGATGTATGCGTTCTTCTTTGTAAGAAAGATCATCGCCCACTGGGTCACATTTTTCTTTTACTGCGTTGTCATTCCTGCAACTATATTAGTTCCAGAAGTTCATCTTCCGAGGCCACTAGCAATTTATCTCCCAGCGTGCATCACCATTCTCAATGCAATTACCACTATAAGGCATGAAGATCCAGAGAAGCCAAATACAATTTCCTATTCTTCTATTTTCCACAAATCTCCTTAAGAATTAATTAATTTGAAGTGCCACTTACTTTGTCACAGATCTTTACACCTTCTCGTCTTTTGGATATTGTTCGAGAACGTGATGTCATTGCATAGATCCAAAGCAGCCATTATAGGACTGCTCGAAGCCAACAGAGTTAATGAGTGGATCGTGACCGAGAAGCTGGGTAATATGATGAAGCAAAGGTTCAGTGCGAACACAGCAAGGAGGCCACGATCACGAATAAGAGAAAGGTATAATGTCTAGTATGTGCTTCATAAGCACCATTGCATTATGTTGTAGTGTTGATCAACGAAGGTTTGGTGATTGAAATTGGAAAGGCTAATCATTAATAGATAAAAACATGATGTTTTTCAGATCACTAAGGTATAGAAACGCCCAAATGTGCCTACAGACATGAACCCACTATGTTAAAACTTTTATTATTTTCTTGAGGAGTAACCAGCAGAATCTTTTATGCATCAAAAATTACATCTATGAATGGAGGAATCGTTATTTATAATCTCCTTGACATTGTTGTGCACTAACCTCGCATTTTGGTTTTAAATCAGGATCCATATATTGGAGCTTATAATGGGGATGTGCTTGCTGCATTGTGCTGTGTACAACATGTTCTATGGGAACAATCATTTCTTCATCTATCTACTGCTGCAGGCAGGGGCCTTTTTTGTAGTCGGACTTGGATATGTTGGAACAGTCATACCCAACTAAAGACGATGATGCAGATGAGCCGATGAAGACTGGTTTTAATGACTACCTAATAGAGTACTATATACATGAGTGTCAGGAGTGTTTGGTTTGTTACTCTAGCGTATTATACAATTGTACAACAAGTCCATGCCGTGATTGGAATAAATAATTTGTCTGGTGAGATGGAAATCTTATGCACGTGTTTGCTTTCCAGATGTAAAAGGTTTGCTGCAGAAATGGTTGCTTAACTGTCTAAATGCAGAGATCTTAGAAAATCCCAGATTCAGGCATTACATAATTTTTTAGAGTTTTGCAATTTCTTATATAAAATGTATAGGTGATATGTTAAATAAGTTTTAAGGTTACTAGATTAAATTTTTTATGTTGAAATTAGGGACGGTACTAAATCTGAGATTAACAAATGTCGCTCCAGCATTTCCATAATTAACAAACAGTGTCCCTTTGTCTCTTTTTAAAAAGGGGATCGATGGATTTCGCCCCTCCCTCCAAAAGGAGGCTCAAACCCAAGTTTCGCTCTTATCACTTGTGCTAGGCCTTGGCCTTTAATGAACAGTGTCTAACATTCATACATAATACTACAATATTTCACACTTAACCAAATGGAATATAGCTGACTCTGATTAGCCACCTTTCAATTGCAACAATCCACCTACGATCCCATGAAATTCATTTGCCTGTCCTCTTGTGGGTATCCAGATAGTTAAAATCATACATAAAGAGGCACCTAGAGTGCAAAAGGAATATTAGAGTGCAGATTATCTTGCAAAGTTTGCTTGTTTAAAGTCCCAAATGTTGAGATAAATCATGTCACCCCAGCAACAAATAACAACATGTACAATCTCCTTAGCTCACTAGAGAGAAGCCCTTATCTTTGAGGGTTGAATTCTAAGAATTTGTGACCATTAATAAATCAATATCCATTGCCATTTTCTAGGACGCTAGGTTGGACTGCTTCATGACTTAATGCACTGGAAACAAGTGATCAACTAACTACATTAATCAATTTCATAATAGTGAACTCTTTAGCTTCCATAATCATTCACAAATTTATACCTTATTATAGATTATGGATCAAACGAACTATATCCTTACGTGTTTTTTGCAGTCTATTCAAAATAATCTATAAAAAGATCCTGATTCGGATTATGGGAGCCTTAACCTAAATGCAGGTCTATGGGTGCAGGAGTCAGATTCTATCTTGATGTAACAGCACAATTACATGTTCAGTACAAAATAGGATAATTCGAAATTTTGACTCCCGAAGCTGTGCAAACAATCTTACAGAATTATGTCAATAACCAGTTTTCAATAATGTATCTTCACAAACGCAGTCTAATTTGGTGCATGAGTGGATTCAAATAACTATGTTAACCAAATTTAGATATATACAAAGATTTCACCCGGTCATAGTGATATATGTTAATTAATTAAAAATACAGAATAAACCAAGTATAATAGCAAATTCAAATCGCTGGATATTTCATAATCAACAAACATAAACATACCCCTAGGAACATGAAGACGCGCAACAAATGTATCAGAATTCTGCTTGGACAGCAGCCGGAGGAGATGGTTTACCCCATTTTTCTCCAATTTCAAATTGCAAATAAAATCGCACCTAGTGATTAGTAAATTGTGGGCATTGCTCAAAACCACAGTCCGAAGGAAAACGGAAGAAAAATGTGTAATTTTTTTACCAGCAAGAAACTATTCTGTTCCAAGGGTGGAACAGAAAGGACATCTTTCATGTAAATTTTGCGAGACTAGATTTTGTAAAAATTAATTAATTAATTTTTTTTTAAGAAAAAAATGTGTGATTAAACAGTGGAGAGAATTTATGACAAAAAATATATATATATTTGACTCGATATATATTGGTTAGATTTATAATTCAACAAAATGCTTACTAAACCGCTTTTATTAGGGCATGTTTGATAACCATTATTTTTTGGGGAAGTTGGAAAACCTTTTCTTTTTTCCAACAAATGTTATGTTTGATAGGTTTTATTTTATAGGGAATTAGTTTTCTTGCCCGCAACCTCACGCGCCCATCTTTTAGAGAATTGTTGAATTGATTTTCTTGTCTTTTGGTGGTAAAAGTTTTTCCATTTTTTTTTATTTTGCAATTGGAAAGAATTCTAAACACAATGGTAATTTTTTTTCACTTTTATTGACAATTGTCATGCAAAACAAAGTCAAACGAATGATATTCGGTATGGTAAAAAAAATTTCAATTATTTATTTTTGGCAATTGGAACAAATTCTAGATTCAATAATAGAAAAAAATCACTTTAATGGATAATTTTCATAAAAACTGAAGTCAAACGGACACCAAACTTTCAACATTTTTCAGGTGAAAAATTATATCAATCAAACACAATTAATTACAATTCTCAATAAAATAATTTCTAGACAATTTAATTCGTTATAATTTATTTCCTTTCCACCTATTTTTCACCTTTGCAATCATACGCACCCTTAGTTCTTTAGATAGATACTTTCTTATGCATTTCAAGAAAAATGTATTTTATAGTTGAACTTTGTATAATTTTATTAATTTAGCCCCTGCTTTGTACTCAGTTTTGGATCCAAATGACAATTCTATTTGTACATAACTCATTTTCCAAAATTAATTTTCAATCACGCATTATTCATAAAATAATTTTATACGTAAATTCAAAAAAAAAAAATCTTTTTTTTAACCACGCATTTTTCAAAATATTTCAAAACACATTTTTCCCCAAAATGGTTTTGGGTTGGAACTTTTTCAAATCGTTTTAAATGGTTGATTTTTAAAATTTAAACTTTATTTTCAGATCATTGATTCTACCTCTGAATTGAACCACTAGGTTTCACTGTTAAAAACTACTTTATACCAAATTGAACATTTCACCTAACTAAAAAATATATTTGTACCCAATATATGTGATTTATTAGTCAGTTTATGCTTTAACAAATTTACTTAGTCGACTTCACTCTTTAAGAATAAATAATAATTCATGATAATATTTTTTTTATTGTAAAATTATGAGATAATTATTGATGATTATTTAGTTTTATCAGCATATTTAAATAATTCTTACTCACCTTCTAACAGTAGCATAATTTCTCTTGAATAATAATCAATTTATAATCACTATTCCAGTAGAGTAGTTTTTATTGTTCCCGAAAGTTAGAATTCACTAGCTGCCACCTCACGACATTCAGCAACAGACCTTAGTGGAATTGCATCTCCTAATTTCTAGGAATGGAATCAAATATTGTTGGCAGCTTGCAGAATTAGTTAGGAGTCGTTTTTGCTCTATTCTAGAATATTCTTAGTTGCATTACTCTTGTATAAAGTGATGTATTTTTTCAATGATCGAGTAACCTTTTGAAAGCATCAATTCCCCTCATTTTTAATTTGGTATGAGAGTCATCCATGGCTAACACCGGATCTGGCAATCAGTCGAGTCCTTCAGGAATTAATACAGCCCCAATGATCCACACTACAACTAACTAGAACCTAGCATATGGAATGAATATCATTCAAACACCTTGAGTTAAACTTGACAGGAACAACTTGATGTTGTGGAAGAACGTGATTATACATGTAATCAAAGGGCATAATCTTGAGGGATACCTATTCGGGACAAAAGAGTGTCCACCGAAATTTCTAGCCACCCAAACAACTGTTGGCCAGGGGGAAGCAGTCGAAATGACACAAAATCTAGAGTTCCTGAAGTGGATCTCATCTGATCAGCTACTTATGGGATGGTTGTACTCATCTATGACTCCAGAAATTGCCATGAAGGTCATGGGCTATACTAGCTCAAACAAACTCTGGATAGTTGTAGAGGAAAGCTTTGGGATACTGAATAAATCTCGAGTGATGTTCCTCACTGGTGAGCTGCAAAGAACCAGGAATTGATCCATGACAATGGATCAGTACCTATCCACTATTAAACGATTGGCAGATAATCTTGGAATAGCATGGAAAGCCATTGATCACAATGACTTAATTATACAGGTTCTATCAGGTTTAGATGAGGAGTATACACCTATAGTGTTTCAGATAAGTAGCAGGGAAACTATCTCCTGGTATGAGCTATCATCGGTCTTAATGACTTTTGAAAGTCGACTAGAATATCTAAATCAAGTCAAAAACAATTTTACGTCGCTCAATGTTAACCAGTCAAGTGTGCAGCTAGCACATAGAACTGGTTCAGGCTTTGGCCGAGGCTTTAGAGGAACCAGCAGTAGTAGACCTCCAAGTTATAGAGGCAGAACAAGAGGGAGTGGTAGATTTGCAAATAGCAAGCAAAATGAAATCAGAGGACCATGTCAAATCTGCGGACTGGGTAATCATTCTGCAAGCTGGTGCTATAACAGATTTGATGAACGGTATATGAGAAGCAAACCACCCAATCATGGACAGCAAAGTATCAATTCAGCACCATCTGCCTATGTTGCATCACCCAGAAGTCTTGAAGATCCAGCATGGTTCGTGGATTCTGGTGCAAGCAATCATGTTACAACTGATAAAGGTAATATAAGTACTGTGGAAAGGTATGAAGGTAAGGAAAAGTTACTTGTTGGAAATGGAGATATGCTGCATATTGCTCACATTGGAAATGGCAAAATTTTTACACTTAATGATAAGGCACTTAGTCTAAATAGACTGCTACATGTTCCCTCAATCAAAAGAAATTTGATTAGTGTCTCTCAACTTACTAATGACAACAGAGTATTCATGGAGTTTTATTCTAACTATTGTGTTGTCAAGGATCTCAAAATGAAGAGGATCATGTTACAAGGGGCACTTAAGGATGGATTGTACCAGCTGTAGTTGCCACACTTCAAGTCAGAAAGCACCATCTTCCAGCCAAACCATCAAAATAATTATCAATGTTTTTCAGCTAAATCTTCTAGTGATTAGGTGTCCTCAGTCAGTCAAATTTTAGAGTCAGATATTAACCTTTAGCATAGAAGGCTGGGTCACCCTTCAAATCATGTTATGAGTCAAGTGTTTAAGTCATGTAATAAAGTTGTTAAGACTAATGAAGTCCCTACCTTCTGTGAATCATGTAAGTTTGGAAAATCACATGCTCTACCTTTTAACATTTCAACTTCTCATGCTGCAAATCCATTAGACCTTATTTATACTAATGTTTGGGGACCAGCCCCTGTAAACTCAACCACAGGATTTAGATATTACATAATCTTTGTTGATGACCATAGCAGATATACATAGATTTACCCAATGAAACAAAAATCAGAAGCTCTGACCAACTTCATTCGCTTCAAAAACTTTGTAGAAAACAAGTTGGATAGGAAGATCAAATCTGTGCAATTAGATTGGGGTAGTGAATTTAGAAATTTCACCAAACTGGCCTTAGAATCTGGCATAGAACTTAGGCATTCCTGTCCTTATACTTCAGTTCAAAATGGAAAGGCTGAGCGCAAGCATAGGCACATTATTGAGACTGGATTAACACTCTTAGCTCAGGCTCAAATGCCACTCTTTTACTGGTGGGAGTCCTTGAAGGCTGCCACCTATTTGATCAATAGGTCACCTACCTCTGTCCTACATCATAAATCACCCAACCAAGCTTTGTTTGACAAAACTTTTGACTATAATCAACTCAAAACATTTAGGTGTGCTTGTTTTCCATGTCTCAAACCTTATCAGAAGCATAACTCAGCTTTCACTCTCAAAAATGTGTTTATCTTGGCTATGGTGATTCACACAAAGGTTACAAATGTCTAAGTCCTAGTGGTAGGATTTACATTTCCAGACATGTTATCTTCAATGAACAAGAGTTTCCATTCAAAACAGGGTTCCTAAACAAACAGTCTCAACCTCAAATATGTGATGCATCAGAAATAAACTATATCCCCTTTATTGACCTAAGTCGTGACACCACACCTCTAAGTGCAACAGCAGCTCCTGCAATACAACCTGAAGTCCCCTCTGCAACAGTCCTTGGAAATAAAGAAGTAAGTACTGGAGTTGAAGAAGAAGTGGTGGTGGAATATAGTGGTGATGAGCTAAATCGGTAGCAGGTAATGAGACTTTGGAAGTTCAGCAAGCCAGAACTGATAATCAGAATGCATCAGAAGAAGGGAATTTACCGGACATTAACATACCTCAGAGCTCTGGACATCAGATGATTACAAGGAGTAAGGCTGGAATTTTCAAGCCTAAAGTCTACACTAGTCAGGCAATTGATGAACTAGCTACAGTTGAGCCAATCAGTGCTGATGAAGCTCTAACAAGCAGTAGTTGGAAGAATGCTATGCAAGAGGAATACAATGCCCTTATGAAGAATTAAACATGGACCTTAGTTTCACTAAAACTGGGATGAAGGTAATTGGAAATAAGTGGATATTCAAATTGAAATTTTGATTCAAGTAGACAGGTTTCAAGGCATAAAGCCAGACTTGTGGCCAAAGGGTTTCTCCAAACTCCTGGGGTTGACTTTAGTGAAACTTTCAGTCCTATGGTTAAGGCTGCAACCCTGAAGATTATCCTTACTATGGATGTATCAAGAGATTGGCAGATCAGACAAATAGACATAAACAATGCGTTTCTAAATGGCAGCTTGAATGAAGTTGTATACATGAACCAACCACAAGGTTTTATCAGTGAAAAACATCCAAGTTATGTGTGCAAACTTAAGAAGGTACTATATGATTTAAGACAAGCACCTCGAGCTTGGAATGACATGCTAAAACATTCCCTAATGTAGTAGAACTTCAGGCAGTCCAAGGCTGACAACTCACTATTTTTCTTGGCAATGGAAAAATATATTCTATTTGCTCTGATCTACGTGGATGACATAGTGATTACTAGGAACAACAATGAGCAGTTGCAGGACTTTATAGATAAGCTAAACTCCATCTTTGCACTTTAGGACTTGGGGAACCTGAGACAATTTCTGGGAATGGAAGTTAAAAGAGATGAGGCTGGATTGTATCTGAGGCAAACTAGATATGCTATGGAGTTACTGAAGAAATTCGGCTACGAGCATCTCAAGCCGAGTCTAACACCTATGGCTATAGGTAAACCAATCTCCAAAGATGAAGGGCAAGCAATGAAGGACCCTACTCTATACAGAAGTGCAATAGGTGGTCTCCAATATCTTGTTCATACAAGACCTGATATAACCTATGCTGTGAATAGACTAGGTCAGTACCTTCAGACACCAACTGATGCTCACTGGAAGGCACTTAAGAGGATATTCAGATACATAAAAGGCACCTTAACTTATGGACTAACCATTCAAATGAATGATAGTCATGATATCATTGCCTTTGCTGACTCTGACTGGCCTCGTGTCCAGATGATAGGTGTTCTACTGCGAGGTATTGCATATATATCGGAGATAACTTGGTGTCATGGTGCTCTAAGAAGCAACATGTGGTTGCTAGGTCCATCACAGAAGCTGAATATAGAGCCTTAGCTCATTGTGCTGCAGAGGTGACTTGGATTCAGTCCCTGCTGGAAGAGTTAGGAATATCACAGCAGCAGATTCCAATTATTTGGTGTGACAGCCTAAGTGCAAGTGCTCTTGCCTCTAATCTTGTATACCACGCTCGTACAAAACATATAGAATTAGATGCACATTTTGTGAGAGATAAAGTACTTGATAACCAGATCAAAAACCATTACATTCCTTCTACATATCAGACAGCAGATTTGTTAACTAAACCAATGTCTCATTCAAGGTTTCAGCTACTTAGGGACAAGCTTGGAGTGCTCGAACACACTCCACCTTGAGGGGGGATTTAGAATTCACTAGCTGCCACCTCACGACATTCAGTAGCAGACCTTAGTGGAATTGCATCTCCCCGATTTCTAGGAATGGAATCAAATATTGTTGGTAGCTGGCAGAATTAGTTAGGAGTCATTTTTGCTCTATTCTAGAATATTCTTAGCTGCATTACTCTTGTATAAAGTGTTGTATTTTTTCAATGATCAAGTAACCTTTTGAAAGCATCAATCCCCCTCATTTTTAATTGAAAAAGCATAAATCCTGACATTAGAATATCTTGAAAAAAAATGCTTGTTTCATTAATCCTGAATAAGAAGTTTAATATAAATCACTATTCTAGAAGAATATTGTGTTGGTATCGCTTTATCCAAGTTTAACTCTAATAAATGTGTTAATACTTTTCGAGAAACATAATTTTCATACAAATAGTCCACTATTCTTAAAGAATATTTGATTATTTCAAAATAACGACTTTATACATATTGATATTTTTAAAAAATAAATATATATTATTATGTTGTAATATCAAAAAAGTAAAAGTGTACAATTTAATCTCTTGAAGAGATATGATTCACATGTCAATATTACGAATCAAAATGCTTATCCCAGAGGGGGGGAAAAACGCAGCATTTATATAAATGAGTTTCAAAAATTTTACTGCATAATAACATAATAAATTTCGCAATGACTTAATTGATAAAATATCGTGTAGTGGAAGCAATTGTATATAAATTATTGAATAATGTAATGTGCTTGAAGTATATAGTTCAAGTGATATTATCTTGAGGGAGAGTAAATACGTACTGTACTCTTTTTCTTAGATAATGTTTTTCCCATATTATTTTATTGATAAGATTTTTAATGAGTCAACTTTGTAGCGTATCCAAAAGAAAGATAAAACTCGTGAAAAGAACAACAACATCCATTTTTTTTTATCAAACTATAAAATATTTCGGACGAAAAGGATATTGCTTTAAGATTATAGAAAGACAACATAAAATATACTTTATCGGTGTTGTGATATTGAATACACTGGCTTACAATAAATGGATGACTCGAAAAATGATCTTCATTAATTGAAATTAGGGTGAGTAGTTGTACTATTTTTCTTTGTTTAAGTTTTATTCCATCGATTTTTTTTACAAGGTTTTACTGAAACAATATTTTATTACTTCATTTTTTAATTAATTCACTCCTTTTTTCATTTGTTTGGTAATTTTTGTCCCATTAAATTTTTGTCAAACTGAATTTTTAATGAGTGAGTTATTGTGCAAATCGTCGTCAATTGGAAATTATTGTAAAATTATGAGATAATTATTGATAAATATATAGTCTTATCAGAATACTTAAATAAGGCGTATCTATTAAAATTATAACTCTCATTAAAATCCCAAGTATGTATGTATGTATATATAGTTTACTGTTGTTACGAAATATACAATTGAGTTCTGACTTATTACTTTTCTTCTATTAATATTATTTTTCTCCTCTTGATTTCATAACATTTTTATTGATTTTAGAAAACAATCAGAACGTTGATTTATGGTTGAATTTTAAATTAATTTTTTGCCCTGGACTTGTACAATAACAAATCAAATCTTATGCATTAAATGTAACATTTACTGATGTAATTTGATCATATATCGCAAGTTTTGGCCAAACTACTCATTCTGTCCCCCGTCAGTTAATATCCATTGTCCGGGGTGACCAAAAAGTTCGATCCTAAAACAATCAACTAATGGTTGTCTGGTCTATAACTTGGTTAATGCAATACAAACCTTTGACAACATTCCACATTTTCCCGCATTTGTTTCCTCCGATTTTCTTGTATTATAAATGAATTAATGAAGTGTGACGCGGTATTCGAACTTTACTAAGTGTGCACTATTTTAACTAAGGGAAAGCACAAGCACCGTTTATTGATCAAACTTGATGAAGTGTGCACATTTCTCCCTAAATCTCTGGGATTTCTCCTTTCTTATTTGCCTGAAATGTAGTGGTGGTGATGGCATGGCGGTGTTGCAGTCATGGGCAAAGTATCAACTATGTATTGAAGACTAAGCCCCTGTTTGATCTAGATAAAAATCAAATTTTAAGTGAATTTCGATTAAAGTTGATGAAATATGTGGTTGAAAAGTTGTGTGGTCCATGAAATAATTTTGTAGTGGAGCCAAACAGGAGCTAAGCTTGTTACTTTAAACTTATTAAGCATTTTGCTACAAAGGTATTGGGCGCTTTGACCGCAACAATTTTTTCAACAACTTTGTTCCTAAGACATTGGAGATCGACTTTTCCCATTAGGCCAGTCGAGACGAACCAACATCTTCAACAGGAACGGAACCAAAGCCTAGCGATGGCAAAAAAATCCGTCCTGACGGGTTGGCGTGGTGGGGTTGGGCAGGGATCGTCAGACGGGGCGGAGATGCCCCGCCCCCCGTGAAGAATAAAAAAAATTAATTAACTAAAGAAATGAAATTTAGTTACAATGTAATTCTACTTGCAAACGTTTAATTTTGGAGATTGTTTGTTTGAAGTGGTTGCTTTGGATATTGATATAGTTAGTTTGTGCATTATTTGCTTTNTAAAAAAAATTAATTAACTAAAGAAATGAAATGTAGTTACAATGTAATTCTACTTGCAAACGTTTAATTTTGGAGATTGTTTGTTTGAAGTGGTTGCTTTGGATATTGATATAGTTAGTTTGTGCATTATTTGCTTTGAATTTTAAAATTTTGAACTTGTATTTTAACTGAAAATTTTTGACAAAAAAAAAAGAGGCAGGAAACGTGGCAGGCTCGCGCCCCGCCTCGAACCCGCCCCCTACCATCTCTACCAACGCCCGACGAGCCGGCACGATCGCCTGTGCTGAATTCACATGTGAGGTATGTATGTAAGTCAGTCAGTCACAGTGAAGAAGTGGAAGTCAGGGAAGAGGAGAAAGAAATGAAAGGTTTGGGCCTTTTTTGTATAGGGCCGTTTAAAGTTTTTGATTTTTTGATTTTACGTGGGTATGAATTAAACTATTTGTACAGCTTTGTTTACAGCTTGGTTGACAACTTGATGATGTCAAAGTATTAAAATGGTTGGACTAATTATGTGATATTTGAAAGATGATATTAGATTGTGTCAAGTGTAAATTTGGTAAATCAATGTGTAAGCCAAGTTGGGCAAGTGGCAAGATTGGTACATGTATTGCCCCAAATACAATTTCTAGATAGAATTAGATTACAATTTACAAACACGACAATTGCAAACCAAAGTAGCAGTCAAACCATGTTTCTATCGTATCTCTCTCCACACATCCGTCTTGGTTGTGACCCATCGCCGACGTCAAGCCTCTGACACTCCCTGTCACCGACTGCCTCCTCTGATTTAGTTTGTGGCACGGTGAGTTAGTGATATTTTTTTTAGTTCATAATTTGATTGGTGATTTAGTATGTAAATTATGAAAATTGAGGAATTTATAAATATGTGAATTGTGATATACGTGATATGTGATAAATGATAAGTTGGAGATTTTGTGATTTGTGAGAACTGTTCAATTGGTGCATCTAGTATTTCAATTGGGGAGAAATGTGATTTGTGAGAAATGTTCAATTGGGGATTTTGTGATTTGTGAGCAATGTTCAATTGGTTGTATTGGATTATATTTTTATATGTATATGATTTTTACTTTTAGTGCAAATATATATATTGATTCAAGATTTTTTAATATTATATAATTAAATATTAATAAACGATATCTATTACGGTTGGGTTGACGACTAACCTAATTCACCAATAATCCTGTCATTGATCTTGGGTCGAAAGCAGAGAAATTCTCACTCGAAATTATTGAATCAGACAAGGTTACCGTGGCCTCATTTTATTTGGAAGTATGCATTGCTTTGGTTTCAAATGCTGGAACATGAACTCATCTATGTTATCTACGAGGATTTTAAGGGCGGCATTCTTCCTCATTTTGGACGAAAACAGTTCGAAGATCCTTTCTTTGAACTTATTAGGTTCATGTTTGTCTCCCCTTAAAATAAATTTTTTTTTATTTTCATACGTATTTTCAACCACACATTCATAAAATAAAATGTTTTGCATATAAGCACAAAACTTTTTTCTAATTTTAACCACACATTCTCTAAAAATTTGGAATTCAAAACATCATTTTTTCTCAATAATTGCCATCAAACAATGGCTAACTTCGCCAAAACTGGATCAGTGGTGAATTATTCTCTAATTCGGGATAGAAAGGTTAGTAATAATCTCATGAACGTGAAAATTGATATAATTTAACCTCATGATTATTACAGTAATATTCCTGAATGTTTTGTGATTTTAAGGAAAATAATAAATAAAAATAAAAAGGTTCCATCACACAACATTTAGGCTTCGTTTGGTACACATTATTATAGAATGAGAATGAAAAATATAGTCGTTATTGGACCCCACACAAGAGATAAAAATTCAAAATTAGTGGTTTGATGTAATGAGTAACGATCATATTTTTCATTTTTATGGAAGAAAAATGAGAAAATCAATTATAATTGCCAATTGAATACGGGGGCCCAAATTAGAAAAAGCGTTCCGTCACACATCTCATTATTATTGGCGCAAACCAAGTATATTAGACAATAAATAATTTGGCACCAAATAAATAAATAAGTTTTCTGTTGCACAACATATTATGATTAGTAGAAATTAAGTATTTTTGACAATTAAATTATTTTGATAATAAGTTTCAAATTCATTACTAATTGTTATTAAACTAACAACGATGCACTAACTACCATGATTAACATGTTTCTAACCTAAGCGACACTTAAACATTCATTTTATTTTAGGACAATCATGTTACTCATAACACAATTAAGGGTAACATGGCCCAATTTAAGTTACAATTTAATTTATTCGTTCAATTATTAGGGATCGACCTGAGATATCTACATAATGATATCTTTTCATTCATTCCTTCCCCTCTTGAGAAAATTGACAAAGACGAAATTTCGTAATTTAAACAACTCAATCGAGAACCCAATATCAAAAAAATGGCGTCGATCGCTTAGAACTAAGGTGGAGTCATTTACATTACAATATGGTTAACTCTCCCTCAAGTCTCTTCCACCATCTACTTTTGGTCAAGAAGTGGCATGAAAGTCAAAGGTGTCAGCTTCAATATTAGAGCCCGTTTGAGCTCAATTAAAAGGTTAAAAATACATTTTGAAATTGTAGATGAATGAAAAACATATGGTTAAAAAATAAAAATAAAATGTTTGAGTTTGCGTGAAATATTATTTTATTGAAAAATGTATGATTGAAAAAAATATATATATATTTTTTAAAAAATAAGAATCAAACAAGAGCTAATTTTAGCATGTGGAAATGTATTAATTCCAATAGCGTGGCTCTTCAACTTGGTGTATTGAGAGACGTACCTATTTCAATAATGGCGGACACAGACATTTCCATGCAAGTTGGATTTTCATCACCCATTATATTTGTCCAACATGGCACGAGACAAAATGTGTTGTAACTTAATTTCACTAGGCTACTAATATTGGCCGTGTTGGTCATGTGGCATGGGTCGACGCGATTCATTTTTTTATCTAATTTTTTATCAAATCAATCGAATTTGATTTTTGATACGTAGATTCAATCATTCGTAGTGACCGAATAAATTCGAATAGTTTAGTTTATTCGGCATCAAATGATTTAAAATAAGTTAGATTAAATAGGCATGAATCATGTGAATCAGATGGCGTTACAATTAAATTATCACCAATTATGGGATGATATTTATTTGAATCATAGAGTAGAAGATCTAATTATGGAATGAAGCTATAACATATGATTTGTAGAATTATGAGGTGTTGTCAAGAGTCTATCCAAATGTAATTGATTGATTATACATTCGACAGTATGTAAGGAACTTTCAATCATTATGTCTCCTCAATAACGGCGATCATTAGTACGAGCTGACTTCAAATACCCGACTTTAAATTTGCACGAACTTAATGCATATAACAAACTATATTTAATGAGGTCACAAGTCGAATATTAACAAAACTAACAGCGATGCACTAACTACCACGATTAACATATTTCTAATCCAAGCAACACTTTAACATTCATTTTATTCTAGGACAGTCATGTTACTCATAACAAAATTAAGGGTAACATTGCCCAATTTAAGTTACAATTTAATTTATTCATTCAATTATTAGGGATCAACCACATAATGATATCTTTTCATTCCTTCCCCTCTCGAGAAAATTGACAAAGACGAAATTTCGTAATTTAAGCAACTCAGTTGAGAGCCCAATAACGAAAAAAGGGTGTCGATCGCTTAGAACTAAGGTGGAGTCATTTCCATTACAATATGGTTCTCTCTCCCTCAAGAGTAAAGTCTCTTTCCACCATCCACTTTCGGTCAAGAAGTGGCATTAAAGTCAAAGGTGTCAGCTTCTATATTAGAGCCCGTGTGAGCTCCGTTAAAAAGTTAAGAATACATTATAGAATAATAGATTGATAAAAAATATATGATTAAAAAATTTAAAAAAAATTTAAGTTTACGTATAATATTATTTTATTGAAAAATGTACTGTTAAAAAAATATATATATATATTTTAAAAAAATAAGAATAAAATAAAGAGCTAATTTTCAGCACGTGGAAATGGCTTAATTCCAATAGTCTGGCTCTTCAACTTGGTGTATTGAGAGACGGACTTATTTCAATAATGGCGGACACAAACATTTCCATGCAAGTTGGATTTCATCACCCATTACATTTGTCCAACATGGCACGAGACAAAATGTGTTATAACTTAATTTCACTAGGCTACTAATATTGGCCGTGTTGGTCATGTGGCATGGGTCGACGCAATTCATTTTTTTATCAAATCAATAGAATTTGATGTTTGATATGTAGATTCAATCATTCGTAGTGACCAAATAAATTCGAATAGTTTAGTTTATTCGGCATCAAAGGATTTAAAATAAGTTAGATTAAATAGGCATGAATCATGTGAATCAGATGGCGCTATAATTAAATTATCACCAATTATGGGATGATATTTATTTGAATCATAGAGTAGAAGATCTAATCTCCAAAGTTGTAGTGTTGAAGGAGAGGTCCATACCATCTAGTCAATAAAATTCATCTACAAAATGGTCCATGTTGTCCTGTCCATTCCTCCAGCTCACGAACCCCTTTTAGAGAAATATCATTGTATCTATTATTTACTCATAGATATTTTAGCAAAATATCCATTTCAAAATCATCGGAGTTATGAAGGTGGTCCATTTATCTACAAATGCGATTTGGACACGAGAGAAACACAACATCTCGTCCAAACTCTATTTTTTAACTCACGTATTTTAGCAAAATATCGATTGCCGATGTATGTGATCCGTTTGCCCACAAAAGTGTTTTGGACATATTGAGAAACACGAAATCTCGTCCAAACTTTCTCGAAGTCTTAATGTACTAAATTATTGTACATTTTGCGATAAAGTAATTGAAACTATTAATTCTCAGGGAAAAAAAATGAAAGGGGTAGGGGCCTAACTTCGCTCAAACTTACAAGTTGCAATTGATCATTAATTAGAACAATTGAGGCCAAACTTCGATTTTCATTTCCCTATTAAATTTACTTCAACTCTTTGCTCTTTACAACTAGATTATTTCGCCTTTCTATATCAAATAAAATTAATTGGATATTATTAAACACGATTAAGAAGAAAAATACATATTTCGTTAAACATAATTTATGAAATGTGAGTTTCTTAATCATAAAAATATTTGCTTGTTGGAATATATTACTTGACTTATGTACCATAAAGACAAAAATATCTTCATAATTATATTGCCTCCTAAAAAGGCAATGCAGTAACAAAAAGAAGAAAATGAAATGCCACCAAATTGCATTCGCTAGTGTGCTCGTCTTTTTGTGTAATATTAGTGATTAAATTTCCACCTACTAGTACTAATTGCTTGTCCAGACGAAATAGTAAATCAATTCATCTGAAAGTTTAGTCCATGTTTGGTACAGATTAAAATTAAAATTAAAATTTATATCAAAGTCAACAATTCATTTCAACCACATAATTTATGGTCCCAAAACTTTTCAAACACACATTTCATTAATTTCTATCAAAATCTAATAAAAACCTAATTTTAATCCTCACCAAACTGGGGCTTAAACTCTCAAAAAGAAAAATATTTATTTATATTTACATATCATTTATTAATTTATGATAGGAAAATGATATGTGTACATAATGGACATCATAATAGTGTCCATAATGTACACATGGCACCCCCTATTGAGGGATCGCTTGGCGCGTCAGGCGACCCCTCAATAGAGAGCCGACATTATGATGTCCGTTATGTACACATTCCTTTATGATAAACCTACATTTCGTCCACGACATGAATTTACTCTTTTTCAAGAACTAGCTTTTTTTAATATTACCAATGGAATATTAAAAAAAGTGAATAATAAATGTTTCATTAGTGACGATCAACGATAAAAATACCGTATGTGATTGTCAACAACATCATAGACCACATTGCTATTAAGTACTATTAGTGATTATATCAATAATCAATTTTTTCAATTTAAATTCATTTTTACGAGTATTCTTGAAATGAATCGATATTACAAAAATGAAGTATTTCGAATTTATTTTAGTCAAATATGGACAGCTTCATCATGCATTTTGCTGATCCTTGCATAACAAGTGGATGAAAACTATGTGATCAATCTGCAATCATCACTAAATGAGAAGACAACAAAATCTAACCCTATTACTGAAACATAGAAAATAATTTTGAATTCATTTGAATTGTTCGACCAATTATATGTTGGTTTTATTTTGTATCTGTTTTGTTAACATTGTGTAACAAACCAATATGTAATCCTTAATGCAGAGTACAGGAGTCAACACAAAATGCAATTATATAAAGTCGAGTATCTTCTTAACACCATCACTGACACAAGCTTTATCTTCCATGTCAAGAACTGATTCACCGGTCATTTCCTTAAATGTACTCTCCATTGATGAACTTATCTTTCTCTCTCCTTTCTTGTACGCAGAAAACGCTCGTCTCTACCAATGAAACAAACTGAAACACAAACAAGAAAAAATAACAACAGCACACAAAATTAAAATTTCTTGAAAAGACATAAAGATTGTTGTGAGTTCTCCTGTTTTTTATTTCAAGAACTCAGAACACGAAAATAACAACATCCCACAAGATAAAATGAAGTTTCTTTTGTTTTCTTGTTATTTATCAAGAATCCAGACAACCCACCTAGCCCAACAAACTGGGAAAAGAATCAGCTTTTTCAATTCAAATATTTAACAAGAATGTGAAAGTGAAAAAACTATAGTGTGTATTGAGTAAGAATAGAGAGAGCAGAAGTGTGAATAATACCAAAAAATTGTCTCTGTTGAATGGGATCATAATGCTCCGTGGAGACAGAAACACGGCTGTGTCTTCACGGAGACATGAGCGGAGACGAGTGAGACACGAAGATAGAGAGACTCCCGGAGAATATTTTTTTTAATGTTACTGAGACACCAATGTCTCCATGGTGTGCTGGAGAGCGACCATTACCATTCTTTATTTTTAAAGTCAACAATTGTGGGCTTATATTTTTTTTCTTCACATATGGACGGTGATATATGAAGAAAAATCACAAATGAATATTAATCCTCAAAATCCTTTTAATAGAGTAGAGATTCATGATTTTGGCTAAAAGAAGTGTAGTTTGAAGTTGCATGTTTATTCTATCTCTTATCGTTATTTAAAAAACAACATTATACAAATGTAAAGTACTCTTGAACAAATACAAAATGCTAAAGTTAAATAAATTCACGAATAAAAAAGTGCTAAAATAGTTTATTAAGATTATATTAGAATTATCAAGAATCCTAAGAACAAACATGTAAAAAACATTGTTATCATTATATTATTCTGAGTCTTTTGCAGGTGTGTAAATTATATGTATATATGCCGTACTTGGTATATTCTCACCTAATTTTGGATTAGAGTAAGAGGACAATTCAGTCATTTTACCTGGTCAAAGTTGGCTGGTAAACCGGGGCCCCGTAAAACCGGTTTAGTCTCGTCCGACGGCCTCTTATTCCCATACCATGCCATGCAATCCACATACATACATACATACATATACACACGCATATACAGACGTAATTCTCTCTCTCTCGAGTTCTATATAAGCAGGCGGTTACCTGTATTTTCTCTATTCAAATCATTCAATTTATATTGTAATTATACAATAATCCCATAAGAAACTACTGCTTCTCTAAGATCACATCGAATGGGTGAGGTAATATTTTTCTCCTAATTTAATCAATTTTCATGAAGATTCGTAAATTCAAATTCATATAATCATGTATGTATACCCAAAAAAATATCATTTTACTCAATTTGTTTGGTTTGTTTTCAGAAACATGAGAAAAAGAATGAAGGCCAGAAGAAGGCGGCCGGCAGCGGTGGCGGAAAGAAAGACGAAGGCTCCACCGTCGTGTTGAAGCTGGACTTGCATTGCGAAGGCTGTGCGAAGAAAGTCAAGCGCTCCGTTCGTCATTTTGAAGGTACAGGAAATAATTTTTTTTCTTTTTCAAAATTTGTTTGTTTAATTCAATGATTAGGTGAGTTGGTGACAAATATTGGCTGAAAGTATCAATTTGGCAAGCAAATTAACTGAACTGGAAATTATTTATTGTCGGTGGAGTGTGAAATCAATTCCAAGTCCCATTTTTTTTAGAAACAGATAATCTAAAACCTAAGATTTGTTTCATAATCCAATTCGTTTTACCCATAATTCAAACAGTTCACTGAGTCACAAGTTCGCTGAGTCGATTAGATTAATCCTGTTTATCACACACTTTGTTGAGTTAATTACTTTAATCCTATTTATCTCCAGGTTCAGTTAATTTTACAATTAGAATCTTCGTAATTACAATAGACAGTATTAACTTTGATGTTATGTATCTTTCCATGAAAATTCATATGCTAATCAAGGGGTAGTATTAACAATTTTTGGTGGGTACATTCTTTTCTGGTCTCTGAGGGGACTGTCTTTAGATCCACATTTCACGGTCAAATTCTCCGACCAAATTTACTGTTACACTTCATCAATTCAATATCAATGTCAATTTCAACATTTTCTTGTATTTTTAGTGGTGGTGATTAATTAAATTAGACTTTAGTCTGGCTCAGACCTAACGTTTTTGTGCTGTTGTCCAATTTTGAAGGTGTTGAGAACGTGAAAGCAGACTGGGAAAGCGGCAAACTGACAGTGACAGGGAAGGTGGATCCCTCCTGGCTCCGCGAGAGAGTTGAATACAAGACAAAGAAGAAGGTAGTGCTAGTTTCGCCCCAGCCAAAGAAGGATGGCGATGGTGGCGGTGGAGGTGGAGGTGGAGGTGACAAGAAGTCTGAAGAAAAATCTGAAAAGAAAGTTGAAGAAAAGAAGACTGAGGATAAAAAGCCGAAAGAGGTAGATCTCTGCCCACTGTCTTTATTTTATGTAATATGTCATATTACTTCATTTCATTGTTTTGATATGATAATGATCAATTTATATCTATTATGTGGTGATTATTTAGCCCGTGGTGAATACGGTGGTTATGAAGATTAAACTGCATTGTGACGGATGCGCACACAAGATAAAGCGGACCATATCAAAAAATATTGATGGTGAGTCGGTCTAACTATGTTTGATTTAGTTAGTGATTAATCAACTCTGTTTTTACGTCAACAAAAAAAAATTATTTCAGTAAATTTATTGTCGTGTACCCGAATCTATTTTGCCATTCTTTCTTGTTTTATTTACCGAACAATTCCGTCGGAAATGTTCTCTTGTCTACAATGGAAAGTTTTATTTTGTCCACTCGGAGAGAACTTTATTTACGGTTCTCACATTTGGAGAGAACCGTAAGGTCTTCTGTCATATTAGTCATATTAGCAAGTGGACAGTTTTATACTACACCCTTGTGGGCAGGAGAACAACTTCGACAATTCCATACAATTAGATATTTTGCAACAAAATGTGTAATCGTTAATTAGGCACGGAATTGTTTACCATTACATATTTTACCACTTGGATTATTGTCTTCATTAGCTTTATTTTGGTTATTAATGATTGTGACGAGGATATATGTTCTTGTTCAACAGGGGTTAAATCAGTATCGACAGATTTACAAAAAGATTTGATAACAATAATGGGGACAATGGATGTGAAGCACCTCACGGCATACTTGAAAGAGAAACTACAGAGGAGCATAGATATTATCCCTCCAAAGAAAGCTGAAGGAGGCGGAGACAAGAAGAAAGACGATGCCAAAGCCGCCGCCGGTGGTGGAGAAGGAAGCAAAAGTGAAGGGAAGAAGGTGGAGATAAACAAAATGGAGTTCCATGGGTACAATCCAGAAACACACTATGCTGTGCCTACGTACAACCAAAATTATGCACATCAAGGCTACGGTGTGCCAATGTACCAACCGCACCAAGATTATGCCTATAATGGTCATGTGGCGCATTATGCACCCGGGCCACCGCCACCGACTTACTTGCACGAAACTGATCAAATGTTCAGCGACGAAAACCCTAATGCTTGCTTCATCATGTGAAAATGACACAGCCTCGTCATTTAGGTAGCAAGTCGAAATTTCAATTGTACAAAAAGAAAGTAGAGGAGGAAAAAACAAGCATACATATAATGAGAATAGTGTGTTCTTTGTATGTTTTTAGTCCAAATCAAATATTCAATTTTCTTTCACTTATGTATTCATGTTATAGAATAATAACAAATTAAATCTTGTTCACATATTTGTTCGTAAAAGTACACTCGCTTACATTTTTTCCGTCCATGATTTTCCTAAGCCCTTGTTTGGGCTCCAAGTTAATGGAAATTTGGGAGAAAATTGGATGCTGTTTTAAGGAATTGATTTTTCCGCGTTATTCGTACTATTGGGTAGTTGAAATACGACTCTCTCTATTTGACTAACGAAAGAGATGGCTGGCCCGAGTCGGTTGGCCCCCTATGTATGGAGACAAATATATGGTACCAAGTGCTAGGAGGTTACACCTAAATTTCTTCAGGCGTCCTCAATTTTTTACAAGTGTGAGTCATGTTCTCAACTTTTTATTTGTGAGACTCGTCACTCGTGTCATCAACGTGTGTGCGATTTGTCAAGCGTGTGGTATTTTCAACAAACAAGGTTGTCATAGGGCGCCCATGAATCCCGAGTTTTTATATATAATTATTTTTTAAAATTCCAAACAAAAATCATGTATTTATTTTGAAACTAACCACTAGACTTACAACATCAGTGGCAGTACATGAAATTAAATGAAAGATATAATTAAAATAAATCATATAATTTTACCTAATTGAATCAATCACATAATATTACATAGACTTCTTTAAGTTGTGGAAGTCGCATCTTGTTGCCTCGACGTGAAGACCAAGGTTCAAATCTTAATCATTAATTTTGGCATTATCTTATCTCTTTGAAAAAAATATCATAATTAGTCTTTAACTTTTAAAGACTCCAACAAATTCAACATCAATCTTTAAAATTGACTTTGAATTCATTAACCTTTCGTCCTTTTTATATAATTTCTCTAAATGCTAATTTTTCGATCGGTACAATATGCACCTAACATATTTTTTCAGACCGTTTCTTTCATTTTCAATTTCAAGATCTAAAAGAAAAAACGTTTTTTTTTAAAACATAAATCTCGTTAAAATTTGGTTTAACGCACGACACTTCAAGAAGAAAGTTGTGCAAGATGTTCGAAGAAGACGACCCTGATAATGACAATGAGGTTTTTAATTTTAGTATTTTACGTGCATTAGTAAATGTGATTTCCATTTATTTCTTCGACCTTTTCGATTTTCAGATTTTGTGTAATCAAAACTTGATTGTTTTAAATAAAAATGTTGTTGATTCTTTTCATTTTTCATTTTTTGAGACAGAGAATTTTGTCGTCCCTAATTTAGATGTTTATATGGTTTGGCCTATCTCGGAAGACCGTATTATGTTCAGATTGTAATTCTCATTAAAATCCTACTCATTTTATGTTAAATACCGATGACATTTTTTCATTAGTGGATAACTTAAACACCGACGACATGTTATATGAATTTAATGGTGAATAATAAATTTAATTCAGATGTTGATATCCATCCAAATTCCATCTGCAAATAAATATATAAGATGAGCATCGATACTTATTAGATCATACCTCCTAATATAAAATATCAATTATATTAAAAACTATACAATTTTATGTGACAAAACTATTGACGAAGTGTTAGTTTAGACACTACACTTTGACAAAAACATATAAATAAATAATGGGTAAATGGATTGCTGCATCAATTCATTTCCAAAGACCATGACTCGGCAAATTTCAGTGATCAGCTTCACCCAATTTATTGACTTCTTCTCAACATTTACATACTGCCTTCTCACTGTGTGCAATGTATATGTGTGTATATAATGACATGGATGTATGCCATGTAATGCATGTCATGAGTCATAGTATTTGGGTCTGATCCGAGACTGAAAAGGGTCAAAGATTTGGGAATCCGGCGGAATAATCAAAGTGGAAAATTTATACGTTGGACGCGAAGTATTTGGGTGGGTCCCGGTCATGTAATTCAGATTTGCGGTTGAATTTGGACGCAATTCGTGGCACATTTTATGTGACTCGTACATGGGTTTGGTTTGTGCACTTACGAACACATTGATTTCAAGAGGAAACCATCTTGAGAAGGAAAGAAAAAATATCGTTTATACGAACAAAATATGAGTGATTGACACAATCACGTGTAGGTTTGATACGTTAAATTGAGCAACACTGAAAATTAAAATTAAAATGTACACACTCTCTAATAAAATCTCGATATTTTTATTATCTTTTGCAATTAAACAATTAGATTTGCGGAGTCCATTTGACGTAAAATTGACTATAAATTCAATTCCAATTTTGCTGCATGTACATTAAGTTTGACAGTTAGTTGACATCATTTTGATGTGGCAAACATAATAGCCATTGATCTTAACAACACTCATTAAAATCAATGATCATATTTCTTAAATATAGATGGGTGTCAAACTCGATGTACAAAAATAATGTACAAATTGATTAATTCAATTGATAATTCTCTACAACGGGTAGGAATAGAATATACTATACATTCTTTAAAATAAAATATTTTTCACGTTTTCCGTAACTCTTTCTACGTTTTAACTACACATCCTTGCGAAAACACACAAGCACCAAATACGGGTCAAAGTTAAGAAGCGAATTGGAAACCGACTTGTAGTACACTAGGGTTATAGTGGAGAACTAATGATATATTTTCCCCAGTCTATGGCTGCTACTAATGGCAGACAATTTTGATATTTAAGTCCAAAAACGTTGAACACGGCCTCTGTTGTAAACATGTTTTCCAAATTATTTTCAAGGTTTTGAATTGTAGACTTTTTAAAACATGGGAAAATACGGTTGTCTGTCACCATTTTTTGGATAAGCATGAGCTTATTTTTCAATTCTATTGTTTGAATTCTCGCACGATTCCCATGAATAAAAGTCAACAAAAATTACTTTCTTCACGTTAATCTTTGTAGAAATTGAGGGAGGAATTTAGAAAAACAATGGGCATACTTATTTTTTCACGTGAATACGTGATGTTTACTTGTATTCCTAACATGTTAAATTAGTGTCCATGTTTGATTCATCTAAAAATAAATAAATTAAAATCAAAATCAAATGCCCATACTTGACTCTCCTTACACTAAAACTTTTTATTTTTCATACATTCACACAATAAAATATTTTTCGTAAACCAAAAGTTTGCCCTACACACTAACCACATATTCTCCAAACTATTACAATTCAAAACATCATTTTTTTCCCAATTTCTTTTTAGAATAACCATCAAATAGGGGCTTAATCACACGTACATTTATGGGATTCACAACTTTAATCAAAATTTACTAAAAATGTGGTGGTGTTGTGTGGAGTTAGTAGGCAGATAACCATAGTTAGGGTTTTGAATATTCATAAAAAAGAAAGATGTTAAAGAAGATATGATGTGCGATTTTTTCATATAAACTTTTTTTTATCACAATGAATTACTACAACGATTAACGAAAACGTAGTCTCACATTGAAGTGAATTTTTATAAATCTTGCATGTTCTTGTATGTCTATTTCCTTACTGCGATTTTATAGCTAATATAATTAAGATTCCTAATTCTCAACACTAACAAGCAATTAGGACGTTACCAAATGTTTAATAACCCTCATCCTTGCTCGTGGATGTGTCCAGTGCGCGCTCGTGTGCGAAGGGCAAGGGAAATCAAGAAACGCATTAGCAGTTCATTCCGTTGGAGCAAAGTTAACCTTTTTTATGCAAATAATCAAGTATTGCATGACATCAATGCCCGTTCATGTTTCACATAAATGTAGTGACAAAACCAGAAACATTAAAGAATAAATTGGCAGCCCCTTTGTTGTCTATTATCATATTCTTTTTTTTTTTTTTTTTTGCTATACAGATTGATCCTCCGGGAAAAGAAGTTGTGACTCTATAGAAAATATTGTCCCGAGGAACAGAGTTCACTTTACCTCCGAGCAATTATTAGCACCTACCGGTTCTCTTAAGCAGGCTGATATTGCCATAACAGCAGATTCAATAGATGCATCTTCTCCCTGTTTAGTAAGAGCAGAGAATACTCATTTCTCACAGAAATATCTCATAAGACGAATTTTTATAATTGAAAAAAGAGGTGAATATGTCAAAGAAATTTGACCTTTTCTTTCCAATAAAAGATGTTCCCATATTTCCCAGCCAATCGGCTCCAAAAGCTACGTGGTACGTCTAAATCCACAGTAGCTCCAACATTGAAATTCAATATGTTTCCTGATCAATGACAAAGCAGAATACATTAGTTATTATTGCAAATGATGGAGAGCCATCCATTGCTCTAGACATTTACCAAAGGTAGGATCCGCGACAAATACAATTGTTCTATCATCCACTTTCCAGAATTCTTTAATTGCTAAACCTGCAGAATATTCAATAGAGTAATGCCAAATTTCCGATAGCAATAATAAGCGAGTAGAAATCAGAAACGTATGAGCAAGTACAAAGATTTATAGTGCTTCATCTTCAATGTCAGAGCTATGTTCACTCGCCATTGCAGGTTTTTCACTATAATTGAGAAGTATAAGTTTACAAAGGAGATCTAATGACTCTCAGTCGGCATCTCAATAAAAAATGCCCCTATCAAGTTCTTTATATATCATTGGAAATTAGGTCGATCCACTATTGAGAGGATAAGTGAGCATTATGATTAGACTTCACATTCTCCAACACAAACTTCTCGTATATTCACAATTCAAATAAATTTATAGGAAGCTGTTCATACGTCAGTAGTCCTACCTGGTGTATCAGGGTAATTCTGAGCCAGAACTCTCAATTTAAATCCAGTATCCTTTTCAAGGGCAGCAATCTCTTGTGCAAGTCTTTTCTCCTGCAGATCACTCTGAAAGTTAGGACATGTGGGGATAATTGTTGTAATTAGTTGTATTCCTTTATTATATAGTTGACTTAGTTAGCATAATAATAGGATCGATGTTAGAACATAATAAAAGAATAGATGTTAGGGCATGATTAAACGAAAAATTTTAGGAAGTTGTTAGTTTTTCTAGCCTATATATTTATTGTTGTATCATTCAGAATTCTCAAATGAAATTTCTCAAAATTCTTCTGTGTATCAGGTGTCCTACTAATCCAGCCTAAATTGTTGGAATTTCGGTCTTCTTGCTATCTGTTTTATGTCGAAATTCTGTTCTTCGTGTTCTTAATTGCTTAAAAGAAGTTACAAGATTTTACAGGTCTTCAACTTTCAGAGCAGTTCAGCCTATTTTCAGCATGGTTTAAATGTTCTTGAGGCTGGTTCAGATGTTATTCAATCAGGTTCAATTGTTTTTTCGGAAATTTATATTAGTTCAATGCTGGTTTTCTTTTTTCTGGCCATTTTACACCAGCATAGACCATTTCTTAACTGTTTCAAGCCTCTTTTGGAGAGTTTCAACCTAGTTGAATTCTAGTTTGTCTATTATCAATCACCTCTTACCCAATTGTGCTTTATTTTTGTGAGTTCCGACATGTCAGTATCTCATCCTTTAGTGCATTTGCTCACTTGACTTGCTTAATGTCGCTCACTTTTCGAGCGATTCTTGGGTCATTGATTCAAGAGCCATAGATCACATGACTAGCCACTCAAATTTTTTTTTTCTTATACTCGGTGTTAAAGCAGACAAAAATTTGAAGTTACAGATAGCCTCAATATTGCTTTAAAATGGTGTATTCGTATGTCAAAATCTCTTTCAGTAAACTCCATTCTACATTTTCCAAATTTGTTTTGCACTCTTTTTTCAATTGCAAGTTATCCAAACATTGTCGAGTTCATTTTCCTATACAAATGTATAGAGAATTCTGACACTATTCATTGATTCATAACGATATTTGGGGTCCTTCTCGTAACAATAATATCTCTAGGGTCAGATGGTTCATTAATTTATCGATGATCATAACCGTTTCAATTAGTTTATTTACTTAAATAAAAATCAAAAAGAGCAACAAAATTCCAATAAGAGTATGTTTGCGAGATATTTTTTATAATTAGTTTTCTCCAAAATCATTTTTAACCACACATTTTATGGAACACATAGCTTTCCCTACTTTTAAACCACACATTTTCCAAAAAAATCATTTTCCACTTGAAAAATCTCTCTCAAATAAATGCTAAGATGCCAATATTCATATACTTCGAATATATAATAGAATTAATTCATACACCTCAATAAAATGGGCTGCTGAGACAACAAATAGACATTTTCTTGAAGTGACTAGACCTTTAATTTTTACCATTGGGTTTCCTGACCATTTTTTTGTGAAGGTTTTTTTAGTGCTGCCTATTTAATCAACTGAATACCATCGAGGGACTTATAATTCAATACATCTCTTAACACGCTAAAAACAATATATATCCATCATCACATTTTTTCAACAATCTCACCAAAAGTTTTTAGTTGCATAGTTTTAGTTCAAATACATAACCATATCTGAAGGCTCTTCGGTGTCGTTTTTGGGATATTCTCACTTAAAATGTTATAAATATTATCATCCTCCAACATGAAAAACTATTGTATCCATGATTTACCTTCTTTTAGAGTACTTGTTTCTTTACCAAAACTTCTCTTCATGGAGAGAGTCAAGATATTAAAAATTCATTTTGAACTTCTTTTCTTCTCATCCTAATATTGAGTCTCCACTTCCAAGTAATCCCAAGTCTTCTCATATTTCTTAAGTGTCCACTCTAGAGGTTTTTGTGTCTAATGTTCCCCATATTATACCAAATGATTCTCTAGACATTTCTAAAGATTCTCCTCCATCTTCTCCACCTTCTTATCCAGTTCTAATAGCTCCTCTTGAGTGTGTACAGGATAAATATCGAGAACTAAAGGTTTATTGGAGAAGGAATAAAGCAGATTCTTCTCAACAATACCAGTCATTGGAATTGAGTACAAAAATACTTAAAAAACATAGTTAATCCTTCAGTTTTTAATCCTTCCATGTATTTTGAACTTGATGTCCCAATTTGTTTCCTATCACAAATTGGCATTTACTACAAATCTATCTTCATGTGATTCTGTTTCAAGAAATATGCAGGAGAAATGCAGGACACTCTAGTTATTCCAAGGTAGAAAGAGGCTATTATGATGGATGAGGATATGATGCAACATAAGTTGATGACCTTCCACAAGGGAAGCCAGCTAGCTGTAAATGAGTATTTATTGTAAAGCATAAAACTCGTATTACAGTTGACAAATATAATGAAAGACTTGTAGATAAAGGGTTTGCACAAACTTAAGATCGGCTACCACGAAATTTTTGCTCCAGTCACAAATTTGAACTCAATAAGAATCCTTCAGGGGGAGAGTGGAAAATGGTTGTAATTAGTTGTATTCCTTCATTGTATAGTTGATTTAATAGCATAATCATAGGAGAGATGTTAAAGCATAATCTGATTATGTTAGGGCATCATTAGAGGAAAGATGTCAGGGCATGATTGAAAGGAAAATTTTAGGAAGTTTAGGTTTTATTCCTATATATTTGTTGTTGTAGCATTTAGAATTCGTCAATGAAATATGTGAAATTTCTCAAAATTCTTTAACCTGTGTAGTTAGAAACTGTATTTTTCTATAAACTCCCTACTATTTGATAGAATGTGTTGTTAGAAGGATAGGGAACAATGACATACTGAAGCACTTTGTGGAGAAGGCTTTAATGCATTATTTTCGTGCACCAAACATGCAAATGGAATTGTTCTAATAACAAGATAGAGACCGGGAGTTTCCCACTGCTTGATTTAGTTATAAGATGCTCCCAATGGTTGCATTTAACAATCTTTTATATAAGCGTGTGAGCAATTTAAAAGTGCACCCACATCATCAGGCTCCAGGAACTTTATAGGAATTATCGTATGGATAAAACCTTTCAACTGCATTTATATGGAACAAGATACAACATAAATAACAACAAACTAAGTCTTGTTCCCAGTAAATTTAGGGTTGACTAAATGAATCCATTTTCGCCTCTCCCAATGATATACAAACAAAATTTGCACATTGCAAACCAGAGATTTAGCAACCTAACAAGTTTAACCACTCAAAGTGACTATTGATGGTTCTCAAGTTGGACCCACAACTTTTCAACCACACATTTCATCAACTTTTATCAAAATCTATTAAAAATCTGATTTTAATACCCACCAAACGGGGGCTTGTCGAGAGATGCAATAATGTTTGGCGTGCTTAGAAATTATTTTCTAAAGTTAAAACTTACTATTTAGAAAAGTAAGTAAAATAGGTATTATGAAAATCAAGTTTGACACAATAAGTAAATTAAATGTGAGTTTAAAGAACCAAACATGCTCATTATCTCCCATATTAATCAGCACATAAAAAGATGTATACCACACCTGCCCATCTGAGAGGAACCCAGCAACATCAATAACAGAAGTGAATTCTTTAGGAAGCAATTCTGGCTTGTTAACCCCAACCTTTCCCTCTGCAAATCCAACTCCTACAAAGTTCAATGCATTCTCTTTATTGTCTGTGGTCTAATTAAACAAAAAAGCCCCAAACAACCATATAATATACATCTTGTTTTAGAACAGAAAGCATCCAGTGAGATTTCAGGTTAAAAATTCCACAATTTAAAGGTCAATTGGTAAAACTTTAAAAAATGCATTTACACATCAAAATTTACATCACCGTAAACTCGATTTCAGATATTTAATTTTCACATATGCAGTGTTTTACGTGTAAGTTTCAAAAGCAGCAATTCACAAATCACAGTTTCAAATTAACCATTAAAAATCTTTACCCAATTCTCTTGAATTATACAACTATCTTGATTAACTTTCTATTGGTAACAATGTCCAGAAAACTGCTAAGTTCGAGGGTTACAGAGCAAAGATGCTGACCTGTGAAGGATAGAGCGAGAGCAAGGGAGCCCGAAAGCAAGAAATTCAAAGACTTGGATTGAAAATTTGGAACCCATTTGGATAACTGTATTGAATTTTGGGTCTGTGTAATTTTATGGGAGAGTGATGCTTTGGTGGGACTTGTAAAGGCAGGGAGAGGATGGTGTCGAAATGTACTGAGAGGTGAAGGCAGTTGCAGAAGGAAAGCCATTCGGTCACTGAGAAAAAGTGAAAGTTCTTTATTATTATTATTATTTTTTACTTGAGTTTTATGGACAAGAGTTGGATAATGGGATAGTTCACTTCCTACTCGGTGTCATTTGACCCGTTAATTTAATTCATTATTTGCTATAATATTATTTTCAACGACATATTTACGTAATCAAATATTTTAGACGTATACAAAAAGTTTTTCCTACATTTTAACAAGAGCCAGACGAGAGGGGAGGCTCAAGAGGCCTCGCCTCAGGCCCAGAAAGGGCCCATTTTGGTTGGTTTTTGTTTTTTTTTCCTTAATTAACCTAGTCTTCCGTTCTTGAACTCCAATCTTTCACCTCCATCTTCAATTCTTCAACTTCAGCCGTCCATCAATTCTTCGACTCCAGTCTTCTGCCTCCATCTTCAATCGCCCTTCCTTGAGCTTCTTGTTTCCTCCACTGCTCCAGTCCACGCCTGACGCCTCCACCTCCTTCAGCCCTTCCCTGCGCTTGAGTTTCCTCCCTGCGCAGTGCGCCTGTTCGACTATGACTCCGACCATTCGCTGTGGGCCCGTGAGGGAGAAATAGAAAACATTGACTCAATCAAACCAGTCAATCTCTCTTCCTCTCCGTTCGGCGTCTAGTGTCCTCCGGCTCCGACGTCCAGCGTTCCTCTCTGTCCTCCTGGCCCGTGATTACTGTCTTATTGATTATTGAGTAAGTTAAGTATTAATATTTTTTGTATTTTTTGTTTACACAGAGAGTCGGATTTCTTAAGTTCTTCTCTTCGAATTTTTGTTTACTGATTATCTCCGCCACACAATCACGGACTCACGGTGATTTCTTCAGTTCTTCTCCTCGAATATTGATTAATCATTGAATTTGATGGAATCATTTGAATCTTTGATTTACAGAAGGTGAAGTTATGAAGCCTAACTGCCTAAGGTGTAAGGAATATCAATGTTCTTGAGGCCTTGAGGGGTATACGGGTCTGTTTCTTGTTTCCAACTTTACTAGTTTACTGTATTTTGTTTTGTGATTGAGAATTTGAGTATGGATATTGGATAATGGATGGATGATTAAGGATGATAGGGGTTGAAGTTTGAAATGGGATTTTATAAATCTGCAATTCTGCATATATTAAACTATTAGTTATGGGATTTTATAAATTGAATATGTGATAGTGTGATTGAATATATATTATTACTTACCTGGATTTGGCGTAATTAAGTATGAATTTAATCCTAGAGCTTTCCATACTCCATGTGGTTGTGATAGCCTTAATCTAGCAATATGTGAGATGGTAAATTGTTGTTCTAAAGTTATGTCCTTCTTTGGAGTAATACAACGTATCTACACGGTGTTCTTTTCTTTTACCAAACAATGGAAATTTTTTAAAGATAAGGTTGAAGGTCTGACAATTAAGTCATTGTCACAAACACGTTG